>JANHAO010022840.1:0-12114 GCA_026873985.1 Saraca asoca
GAGATTGTAGGATGTCTTTTACATGAAAGGTTATGCTTTGACCAAGTCAAACGTGACTCTATTCATGAAGAACTATAAAGGCTTGTGTTGAGCATTTCTAGAAGTGTAGTTAGGCATTGCCTAATCAAGATGAGATTCATTACCACTCTTCGGAGTAGATATCCGATGGGCCACTCAACGAATTAGTTTGACTGGTGAAATCCATGCGCATGGTTGAATAAGAGGCTCTAATGTGATTTGAGGGCTCATGATATTCAAATTGGATTTGAATGCTCGAATTCATTTAAGTCAAATAATTCACGAGGTTGAGAAAATTTGATTAGTTATAGAAGTTGACTTTTATCCTTGCCTTTGACCGATCCGGATATAGGTAATGGAAAGATTGTATCATGCACATAATGTGTAACACATAATGTGTTAGACACACAACAGGTTCTTCACATACAGGCTCCTCACCTTGAAGACTTCTATCGTGAATTGGGTAGCTATAATAGCTTGCTAGAGTCCGCTTATAGCTTAAAGTCTAATTCGATTAGTTTGAAGAAACTAATATACCTTCAAAGGATATTTTGGATTTTTGCCAATAGATCGGAGGCTTACTAGATCACACGTATAACGAGGAACGTTATGGCTAAGGTTTGGATGAGTTTACTTCTAAGGGACCAAAATGTAATTTAGTGAAATTACGTTGAGGTCAAAAGGTTATTTGGTACAAAGTTTGGGGCAAATTTGTAAAAACTAAAAGTGTTTAATGAGAGCCCCAAAATGACGTCGTTTTGGCCACCCTTGGGGCAGCCAAAACTACGCCGTTTGGCGTCCTCCTCTTCTTTCCCATTTTGGCCGAATGGTTCGGCCATTCCAAGATGTGAGAAGGGGAGCTTGCCGCCGTGAGAAGGAGGAAGGTCCTCCATGTTTAGCCAAGCCAAATCAAGCCAAAAGGAGAGAGATCTAAAAGAGTTTTGATGCTTTCTTCTTCTTCTTCGTCTCTTATGGCTGAAAAAGTTTCAGTTTTGTGGAGAAAGTTTTCTTCATGTGCTTCAGCCATGGTGGCCGAACCAAGGAAGAAGAAGTGGCTGGAAAAAGTTTCGGGTTTTGGCTCCCATTTTGGTCCATCCAACTTCCCATACTTGCTAGCACAAGGAAAGGAGTTAAAGAGGCCATAGAGGATATTCTCCGGCGTGAATTTCCTGTAGAGGCAACACACATGGGTTGCTATAGTAATCACAAGCTTCTGTTACAAAAGGAGTTGGACTAAAGGTTAGTTTTACTTTCCTTTTCTCTAGATTTGATCTAGAATGTTATATAATCTCTAACAATGGGATCTTAGCAGGTTTGGTTCGACCATGGGTACTGTTTTACTTAGAAATTTTTTTGAAATTTCTGCCCTCTTTGGTTGCACCAAACCTTGCACTTTCTCCTTGTGATCACATTCATATCCTCTTTGCACTCAACAACTCAACCTTACTTTAGTGAATAATGATTCCTTAAAGAGCTAGTATCTCCTAAACTGAGTAATTGTATTTTCCATTCTACACGTTAAAAGAACTTTATAGAAGCTTTGAATCAACTTAGTTCATGTGAATCACCGTTGGAGATCAAATCTGAAGGAGTTGATTGTGGGGTTTGTTTGTATAATCTCTTGAAGATCAAACTCAATTTTGAAAGCTAAGGATTCTGAAAAACAACTATTGTAAAGGTATAATTTGAATCAATATTTTAAATTTATTTTATTTTTGAATTAATATGCTAATAATATGATCCGAATTTAAGAAAAAATTTAAAATTTTTATTATACATATTTGATGCTAATGATTAACATATTTGATATATTTAAATCCGTTTTTCCCAATTGAAAGAAAAAAGAGAAGTGGGATCTTGGTCCCAAAGTGTGATGTAGATGAAGTGTAGAAAGCAAGGTCCTCTCTTCGTAGTGCAATGTGAGAGAGAAGTGAGAAAGCGGGATCTTGCCGCCAAAGTGTTATTCGGGAAAGAAGTAGGGATAGCTTGATCATGATTTAGCGTATTAGACAGAGAGTGAGAGAAGAATAATTGAGGTGATTGATTTTGGACTTTCATTCTCTAAACGTGCAAGTTTGACGTGGGAACACAAACATTCCTTCTCATATTTAATTTATTATTCAATTATTTTCAGTACATAGTATTCTATGTAGCCATTTCAGAGGTTTCTGTCTTTCACAATAGTTAGCTCTTTCTTTATTTCATCTTTAATTATTAGTACCTTATATATCAACAACCATATATGATATATCCTTTTCTGTTATTGATAGACCTACTGGTTTGTTGGAGAGTGAAAAAAAAAATTGAAAGAAAAAACAATAAAAAATTATAATTTTCATAAATATCAATTTAGAGATACATAGGGGAGTAAAATGATGATTTGGATGAGAAAAGAAGTTGTGTGATAATTAAATATTTTTGTGATATTGTTGTATTCCTTTAATTGGAGACACCTTCCTTTACATTTTGGGCCTGATCGTGAATTTTTGTATGTAAGAATATAATAAATGAACTATTTCTGCTACAAAAAGGACAAAAAGAACATGTATGCATGCGTTCATTATTATTCTGAGTTTTGCCAAAGAAGTGGCTATGGCTAAGTCACTGTTATCTCGACTAGAAATGCAACACCATAAGACAAAGGTGGATATCTATTGGAATCCTCCTTTGCAAGATTGGATCAAAATCAATATTAAAGGTGCATCTGAAATCAACCTGAGTATTTTCAGATGTGGAAGGTTTATTTGAAAGGAGGATGGAGGATGGATTAGTAGTTTTGTCCAGAATCTGGGTATTTGCAGCTCTTATCTTACCGAAATATAGGGGTGTTTGCGATGGCCTAAAAATAACTCGCGAGTTGGGCTTTAAGCAAATTATTTTGTAATCAGATTGTAACGAATCTTATTTTGAACTTAGTTAGAGACTAAATATATCAGGATGGAGCAAGGTGGATGGTCGTGATTGAAGGAGTGATATCTTACATAGAAGGGCTTAGGCGGGGATGATCGTTAAGGTCTCTTTGACACCCAAATCAATTTGTATGGTCATAATCAGAAATAATATAAGTCCTCATAGATACATACTTGAGAATCTTACATAGGTTCAAAATAAGATTGACTAATTAATTGGAGGATATTATGTGTTGACTTTTCAATGGTCGGAAGATTATAGAAATACAATTGTCACCAACTTTTTTAGTATTTATTGATAACTGTAGACAACTATTAAGATTTATCTTATGCAGTTATGTGATTATTAATAATCGTTTGATCACATGTGATGCTCATGATCGACTTTGATTGCTTGGTTATGCACAAGACCACCGGATTTGATACTTTATCCGACACCTAATACACATCCAAACTGTGCTCAATAATTCATTATTGGTTAAATTCCAAAGTTTTGGTTGACATGTTAAAGTTTGACAAGCCAATCCCCATGAGATACCGGACTCTTATTTCTAAGTGCAAAAAGCTTTTGGCTTAGAGTTGGAAGGTCCTTCTTGTTCACATATTTTGAAAGGGCAATAAATGTATAGACTGACTCGCTTTTCATAGTTTGTCTTCTAAATTGAATTATTTCTCTCTCAGTACTCCTCTAATTGGGATGAATAATTTGATAATTGATGATATAACTTGGTCTCAAGTCCTGGTTTAATTAGTTTGTAAGTTTTTTTTTTTTCTTTCGTTGGGTGATAGTTCCATTCATTTATAAAAAAGAAAAAAAAAATACTTAGTTGAGTTGACTTAATAATAGGATATATATTTTAATTTATTATAATTTTTTTGTATGATTGTTTATTATAAAGTTGATACAGATTAGACTATGTTTCCCACATTTAAATTTCTCAATCGCTCGTTATTTTTATGTGATGATAAGGATCTTTTCTATGTGCATGCCAAATGCCAAGAAAAAGTAAGTGAATAATTTGCAAGTTTGATATGGAGCCGACGCAACAAATGGGCCATGTCCAAAAAGAAAAGAAGCGAAAGTAAATAGATAGACATGAAAGAATGCAATAATTGCACTTTGGTACTAGTTTTTTTTTTGACTTGGAAATCGTCGGCCTTCCTCGAGACTCC
This sequence comes from Saraca asoca, assembly GCA_026873985.1. Taxonomy (NCBI): domain Eukaryota; kingdom Viridiplantae; phylum Streptophyta; class Magnoliopsida; order Fabales; family Fabaceae; genus Saraca; species Saraca asoca. The sequence goes on from JANHAO010022840.1 coordinate 4,101, forward strand.
ATCCACCCACCGAAATGATGTATATTAATCCAATTTAAATTATAATTATTATTTAATAATTTAAGTTTTGATTTAATTATAAATATTTAATGGATATTATTTTCTTAATATTATATCAAATTGATTTGAATAATATATTTTATAATAAATTAATTATTATCAAATAAAAAAATAATTTTGTATTTTTTAATCATAAAAAATTTCATAATTATATTTTTAAATCAAAATGATTCTAAGTCTTGCCAGATCTTTAATACATTTATGTCTCTAACAGGTCTAAAATACCAAATTCTTAATAGGTTTGGATTTGAATTTAGGGTAGACTGGTTTTATTACCATCCTTGTCTGTATAAGTTATTGTACTGTCTATAGATCAGCATTTGAGATGATCTTTCAAAATATATTAAGAGATTTTGTGAGTTCTTGAAACTTTAACATAAAAATTATAATTTTTAATATAAAATCTTATAAAATTTTGTGAAAAGTTATAAGTATATATATATATATATATTTTGTGTGTAGTCAATATACAAAAAGTCATAATTCTATCATTTAAAATTACATAAGAACAATTTTTAAAATTTTTTCTTTATAAGAAAATTTCAAATTTTAATAAAATATATAAAAAATTTCATAAAAATATATATCATCACATTTTTACTGATTAACCACCAAATTATAACTAAATATTTGCTCCATTTTCATGTGAGGATAGGATTCTCAATGATTATTTGATTCACATAAAGCAAATTCTCGCAAAAAGTTAAATTTTTAAAAAATAAATTTTATTATGAAATTTTTAATAAATATTTAAAATTATTTAATTAACAATAAAAATTAAATATGAACACATGAAATTCTTCTTATATAAAAAAATAGATAAATAACTTGTTGAGAAGTTTTATTTTTTTTATTCTGTGAATTAATAGTCAAGTAAATAATATACTTATATATTATTTTTTTTTAAATTATATTTTTTATATAATTTTCTATCAAGTAATATTAAATTAGACTTTTAGGCTTAGGAGGTGGCTATCGAGAATAACAACTCGATAAATATTGACAATTATTAATAATAAAACCACATGTTGGTGACTCTTACAACTACAAAGAAACCTAACACGCTATCGTCAATGCCAGTTTTAAGAATCTTCCCTTATGACCATAAAAGAGCATACAAAGTGAGTCCGCTTTATTATATCGTGGAAAAAGCGTAAAAGGATTTGTTCATCTCTTTAAATCAAAGAAAAATAAGAGCGTCCAACTACTATACATGGTCTGGCTGCTTAATTAGGAAAGCACCACGAAATAGTACACTCTTCCTCTCTTTTTTTTTTTTTTCCCAAAAGAAAAATCCCAGGTACCATATTCGGATTGTCAACAATACGGCGGGTAGATTTCTCACCGATGATTAGTCCGTAGAATGGTTCTTACATTTTTATGAATATTTTAAAAAAATATTATATTTTTATATTTAGTTCATAATTTAAAATAATTTTATTGATAATTTGATATTTTTGAGAATATTTTTAACGTAATTTTTCTTTAAAATATTCCTATAAAAAGAAGCGAGTGTCTTGAATTCCCATGAGATAGAAATATTTGTGCCAAAATGAAAAGATAAATTATTCTTTTCTAACTATGTCCCAGTTTATTTTTGTTTCTTCTTCTTTTGTCCCATTGTTCTTCTGCCTCAATCTTCCAATTGGTGTTTGGTTATTATCATCGTCCGCCAAAACTCATTGTTCATTGATGATAATTAACGAGATTTGTGTAATGCCTCAAAATCTTTAGTAAGCAATCTTTATAATATTAGTGCGAACTATTTATGTTTTTTTTAATAAAGTTATCTTAGTTTTTAAATATTGAAGAGATTATTTGATTTATTTTATGATAAAATAAAAATTTTATTTTTTAAAGCTTATTAAGTGGATTTCGAAAGTAAGTAATAGTACTTTTAGAACATTTATTTATTTTTTAGGTTTATTCCATGATATGAAAATAAACTAGATATTTACTAAAAAGTATTTTGAATAATAAACTATCCCTCACTGATAGTTGTCTATATGTTCTATTTTAAATATTACATAAATGATGACAATATTTGTAGCTTGAGTTTTACCAATTATGTATGTGTGTGTATTTCAGTTTTAATAAGTTAGAAAGAAATGAAGTATGTTCATTGTATTTATTAAGTTATTTTTAGATTTAATTAAAGATATGATTAAATGATTCTTACTTATTGAGTATTTATAGATATTGCAAATATTTAAAGTTACTTACCTCAAATAAAACCAAATTGTTTTGGAGTAATCTATGTCTTTATTTAGTGTGTTATTGGCTTTAAAATGAAATACACATACATACATACATACATACATACATACATACATACATACATACATACATACATATAGGGCCAAGAGGTCTTTTTTTTCTTTATTTTCCTTCTTTATCCCAAAGATCCTCTTCACTTTCCCTTTCCTTTTCGTGCGAGTGCATAGCAACAGCAACTTCATCAAACTTCCAGTGTCATTTGGTTGGTCTTTTGCTACTACATCACCATAGAGCATTGTTTGGAGCTTGGAGAGGTTGAGCACCTCATGACAATAAGGAATGAATTGCTGCCCTGTTTTGGATGACACCAGTCTAGCCATGACTGCAACTTTGGAGCTCTTTGCTTTATTATTGGAGTTGTTTTTAGCTGTTTTTAGTGAATTGAAGGAAGATTTGGAATGGTGGAGTTTAATTCTCCATCTTGGAAGGTTGTTTGTTGCTTAAAGAATCGTTTAAGATGAATAAATCACTCACTATCCTCATATTTGTAAGATACTTAATTTTCTTATGATTAAATGTAGGTTGAGTTTATATCAGTTGATGTTTGTCTTAGTTGTGGTTATTTGATGAAAATATTGGAATGGTAGCATATGTGTGATTATGTATATAATAGGAAGGTGTGATTAATTGGAACCAAAGTATGAAAGTGTCAGATTGTATAGATATATGAATATGGTAATATGTATGAAAATGAACTGAGAATTGGAATTGGTTGAGTTATCTAATTGAAGGAATGTGATTATAGAGTTTCGGATTAGTGAAAATGAGGTTGTTGCATATGGAATTTATTTTAAATGAATTAGTTAAGTGTCCAAAATTGATTAAGATTAAGATATGCTTGAATCATGATGTTTTGTGGTTAATATGGTTAAAGTTGTTAAATAGTATATGTTAGTGAATATGTTAGTTAAAGTGATAAGCCCATGTAGGTTATGATAAATGATAAGTCTAGACCTATTAGAGTCCTATTAGGACTTTATCTCTTGTACATATCTTTATTATAAATACATATACTTGGTTCATTGTAGAGCATAACTTCATAATAATATCTTCTCTATCTCTCTCTTAAAAGCTCACTTAGTGGCAAAGGGGTATGCTCAGACTTATGACATCAATTATTCTGAAACTTTTTCTCCTGTGGCTAAGATTACTTATGTTCATGTGTTTATCTCTCTTGTTGCCTCTCAAAACTGGGTTTTTCATCAACTTGATGTAAAAAATGCTTTTCTCCATAGTAATCTACTTGAAGAAATGTATATCAAACAACCACCCGACTTTGTTGCTCAGAGGGAGTATGAAAAAGACAAAGTGTGTAGGTTAAAAAAAAAATCTTGGTACAGATTGAAACAATCTCCTCGCGCCTAGTTTAGAAAATTTAGTGATGTGATCATAGAATTTGAGATGCAAAAAAGTGATCATGATCATTTTATTTTTTATAAACAATTAAATTCTAGTTGTATTCTTCTAGTTGTCTGTGTAGATGATATTATGATTATTGGTCGTGATAGTTTGAGTATTTCAAAATTGAAGACTTTTATCTAATCCAAATTTCAGACTAAGGACTTAGGAGCATTTTAGTATTTCTTCAGTATTGAGATTGCTTGGATTAAGCAAGAAATTTTCTGGTCATAGAGAAAATATGTGCTTGATATTTTGAATGAGACAGGTTTGCTTGGGACCAAATCATGTGATTTCAAATGTTAAGCTTAGATTGGAAGACAGAGAACTACTAGAAGACTCAGAATGATATAGACGATTAGTGGGAAAATTGAACTATCTTACTATCACCAGGCTTGACATTTTTTTTTCAGTTAGTGTAGTAAGTCAGTTCATGAATTCTCCAAGAACCTCTCACTGGGATGTAGTTATTCATATATTAAAATATCTAAAACAGGCACTTAACTGTGGAATCTTATGCAAAAATCATGATCATTATAGAGTAGAAGGCTTTTCTAATGCAGACTAGGTAGGATGTCCTATGAATCGAAGATCTACTTTAGGATATTATTTGTTTGTTGGTGAAAGTCTTGTGTTCTGGAAAAAGTAAAAAATAATCCATTGTATCTCGATCAAGTGCAGAATTTAAATATCAGGCTATGGCTCATGTTACATCTAAACTTATGTGGATTTCTTACCTTCTTCGTCAACTTGGGATTAAGTCATCTGGAGCTATGTAATTATGGTGTGATAACTGAGCTGCCACTTATATTACTACAAATCTAGTTTTTCATAAGTGAACAAAGCATATAGAGATTGATTATCATTTTGTTAGGTAGAAACTCTAGAAAGGAATAATCGATCTTGGACATATAAGAATTGGAGATCAACTTGCTGACTTATTTACTGAGGCACTTCCATGAAAATGGGTTAATGATATTTGTAACAAGCTGGGCATGTTTGATATCTATGCTCCAACTTGAGGGGAGTGTTAGTGAATAAGTTAGTTAAAGTAATAAGTCTATGTAGAATAAGTGATAAACCTATGTAGGTTTGGATAAATGATAAGTCTAGACCTACTAGAGTCTTATTAAGACTTTATCTTTTGTATACATCTTTATTATAAATACATATATTTGGCTCATTATATGGCATGGTTTCATAATAATATATTCTTTGTCTGTCTCTCTTAACAGTATATATGGAAATGGTGTCATATGGACACTTATAATAATGGAAATTAAACTTTCAAAGAAGAAGACCAGTTGTGTGTAAAATTGGGTATGCAATCATGATCACGAGCTTAAAATCTTAAATTTGAGTAGAATTATGAAAGTCAAATATGAATGCTCTAATTTGACTGAAGAAGTTTTAATTTAAAATATGAGTCTGCTCACCCAAAATTACAAACCTTTAGGAAGTTTAGGATTGTACATGATCAAGATTGTGATTAGAATCGAAAATAGGGTTAAGAAGGATCAATTTAAATTATACAGAACTAGTTCAATTTTTTATTTGAATTGCAAAACATGAATGCATGCTCTGTTTTTGCGAAGATGATCATGAAATTATTGTAAAAAGATTGTAAGCCTTAAAGATGAAAAATATGTCGGAATATTTTTTTATATGTTACAAATTAATGAGTTGTTGCCTATAACTTTTTCTCTATAGCTCTATGGATTATATGATTGGGTTTATGAAATCAATTGTTTATTAATTCACTTGAGCAGTGAGGTTTTCTTTGTTGTGTTATTGCAAATTGTACATGTTAGGTTAGTGATAGTAATAAGATGAATAAGTAGGACACTGTTATTATTATTTGGATTGATTTGTATATTGGACATGATTGTATGATTGAATGATTGATTAGTTGAATATTATCATTGTATTAAATGCGTCATGAATTGAATGATTAAGTTTGTGAATTATTTGATATGGATCCTTGAAAGATTTTTCAAAAAACTAACAAATGTAAATTAAAATTGTGAATGGCCTATTAAATGAGGAAATGATTATTTGTGTATTGAGTTAGCTAGATGATTAAAGGTGGAAATGATCATTTGAACTGATTTGATGTGTATATCTTGATAAGTTATGTGTGAATTGGAAATTTGATTCATGAAACAAGTCCTTTAAGGAGCTTCCAAAAGTATTTTAATATATATATATATATTTATTTATATTGACATGACCATAAAATCGGTGAAGAGATAAGAAGGAATTATAACTGTTGGAGTGATAAGATGAATGAAGTATTGATGCTAAATTATAAACTATGTGGTAAGTTAACTAAAAAAAATTGCTCATATATCCAACTCTTAGTTCATTTATATGCCTTCAATTTGATTGAATTGAAAGTATTTAATTTGAATGCCTTATGTAAAGAAAACCTGTTGATTTGATCGAATTGTCATTGTAGAACCGAAGAATACTACCAAATGGTATTGTGTGCATAAAAGTGAGTTAATTTGTGTTTAGTAAATGCTCTTATTCATGAGTCATTGAAGTGATGGGATCTGCGAGGTGCCATGAAATGATAAATGATTGAGTGTGTAGTGTGAATTGAAATTGAATGGTATGAGATCAAAGTAGTTGTGTGTTACTGAACAAGGTGGCTTTTGTGACCAATCGTTGCCCTCAAGTAGGAAACAATAGGAATTGTGTATGATGCTATTTTTTGGCTTTGAAATATTTAATAGTTAGAGTTGTTAATACTCAATTGTCATAGGTTTGAGATAATAGAATAATTGTTGGAGTATTAGATCCCAAGTGAAATAATTTTTAGGATATCATTATTCGCGGAAGAATGATCGGAAGTCATTCTTGCTAATTAGTTGAGGTTACAAGGCAATAAATTCCTTATATGTTTAGTACTTAGCTTAAGTTTTATTTTATGCTAACTAAAATTATCAAAATGAGAGTTTCTTTAAATTACGATTTTGACCCACTAGTGAGTATGTTACCCAAATTAATAGTTTAGTCATGAATAAAAGATCGTGGCGAGTAGCCTTTGAAACTTTGAGATTAGCATTCAAAAGATATATAATAAGGAATGTGAAAGTGAAATAGCAACTTAATCAAAAGTAGAAATGAGTAAAAATGACAATATGAAAACTTAGAGATGGAAATTTGTAATAAGAAAGTGGCCTAATTATTAACAAAATTTAGTTTATGTAAATAGTTTGATTATTAAAATAATGTTTCAAATACAAGTTGAGATGATGTTCTCTTAGTACTTGTATCTGGATTAGAAAAGCTATCATAACGTAGGGTCATAATTAGATTTTCTCGCTATGTTATCGAAATAAATGAGTAAGTAGAGAACATTACAATAAATGAGAGATGAGTTGAGATTTAGGAGTGTGAATATTGTACTGGGTTCATTGATGGATAGTGGTAGATTGATTAAAAGGATAATTAAAATTGTATGTTGGTCTTGATTAGTTTATGTATTATTATGATTTATTAAGGTTATATATATTGGTATTTGTGATAACAGTATAATTATTTATTGTAATAGTTCATCTAGAGAATAATTGATTTATTTATTTGGTTTCATTAAAATTTACAATATTTTCTTTAAATAAAAATGTTTTAGGATGTAAATTAATTAACATTTTAGAGACCACCTTGATTGAGAAATATGACACAGTATTGGAAGAAACAATTGGCATTTAACAGTATCATGTATACATGCATTGAGTCATTATATTTTTATATATTGTAAAAATTGTTAAAAATTGATATTTGTATAAAAAATTTTGATTTTAAGAAGCATGTTATACAAATGGAATTACACTAAAATTTGTTAAAAGTTTTTCTATTAGTAAATCTGAATTACAAATATTTTGAAAAAAAATTATTGGTAACAAGTAATATGCATTGATAAAGTAAGTATAAGATTGGTAGCTGGATGCTCCTAAATGTCTACCTATGCCAATCACATTCCAAAATTTGGGACATGACAATGTCATAGTATTTTAGAAAACTAATTCACAGTCTGTTCCCCAAAATATTCCCTAGTGCTTGTAAATCTGGCATCAATTAGAAGAACCAACTCGGTATCTAGATCAAATATTTTCTGGGGAGAGTGGCATATGTGCTATGAGATAGTTTAAAACTTTGAATCATGTATATATTTAAAATAGAAAAATAAAGGGCCTGTTTGGAAGTGTTTTCAGGTGTTTTTATTTTATTGTTTTTAAAAACAGTTTTCTAAAAACTGTTTTTAAAAACTATT
>JANHAO010022841.1:0-12075 GCA_026873985.1 Saraca asoca
AAAAATATTGTGCTTATTTGTAAATATATATTATAATTATTATTTTTTCATATGAAAATAAGTACTCATAATATTAAATAACAGAACGTAATAAATAATAAGCTGGAAATCGAGCTTGACACGGGTGTTGAAATAGAGAATGCGTGTCCGAACTTTTTAAAATTACGGACACGGTCCCGAAATCGAACTTGACACGCGTGTCAAAATAAGGAACGGGTATCCGAACTTTTTAAAATTACGAACACGTCCCCGATATGTTTCATTTCGGTGTCGATGTATATCGATGTTGTTTTCGACATCGACATACAGACACAACTACTATATGAAGTGTCAGTACATTGTTGACGCAAGCCCATGGAACACTGTGAAATTGACTCTCCAAGTCAAGAATCCAGCCAAGCTAAATCTTTAAATTCCTTTTTTTTTTATGGCTTACCCGCCTGTATTGGTTGTATTCGTGTGTTTTGCGTGCGCTTCCTTTACACCTATAGTGTCCTACTGGTGGCACGGATCCAGCCCGTTTGCCGCTCTTTGACAAATATTGGGTTTTCATCTTGTGCCTTTAATACGCAGAATGGTATATTTTTAAAAATTTTAATATTTTTTATAATAATTTTTTTAAGAATATGATTTTTGAGAATATTATATTATCATATTTGATTTAATTAAAAATATTCTTAGAAATATTATAATATTATATTTTAATCGACTTATATATTCATAAAAATATTATTAAATTATAAAAAATATCCTCATTGAAAATGAAATGATAAATATTAGAAAGTTAATCAGTCAAGAATAGTATACAGTGATCAATGGTGGAAGATAGTGGTAAATAATGGTCAACAACAGTGGATGATGGTTAATAATGATAGATAATGATCAACGACAGAAGGTAGTAGTCAATAACAGTAGGTGGTAGTTAATGGCAATGGGTGGTGAATGATAGGCAGTAGTGATAGTGGTCAATGGTCAGTGGCGATAGGTGATGGTGGGTAGTGGTCAACGGTGGTGGAAAATAGTCAACAATAACGAATGATGGTGGGAGGTAGTAAACAATAACAGATAATGGTAGGTTAAAGTGGTAAAACATTAATAAAATAGTTTTTTTATATGACTTGTTGACGGTGAAATTTCGTTTTGTGAACCCAAATTTTTGTCAGCCTGAATGGTTCTCCAACACCCCAAACTACAAGCTGATAACTCGAGTTTTTACAAAAAAAGAGTGAGAAGGAAGAAGAACAATGCACACAGAAGCTTTTATCGTAATTCGGCTAAAGTCAGTTTGGCCTGTATGTCCATGGTGGTTTGTATTCCTTGTCATGCAGTGGTTTCTCTGTTTAGTTGAATAGAGTTACAGTATCAGTGCTCTCTCACTATGTAAGTGTTCTCTCACCATTTTTGCAGAGTGTCTGCATGTAATTTTCTTCCTTTTTTTATAATGATATATCCCTTCCCTATTTATAGAAGCTGGGATGGTTACAAGTGTAATTTGACAAATAGCAAATGATTATTTTCGCCATTATGGGCAATGAATCCTTGACGGATAATAAATGCTTAGCATTTCATTGTCGAATTTTATAGGCTGATGTATCAGTTTTGGAGGCTGACTTGTCGGTTTAGAAAATGTTCCTTTGGGTGTTAACTAGACCCCGCCATTTTGTACATAATCCTTGAGATAGTTCGCCTGGCAGCCTGAGCTAGTGTTGAGTGATCTATTGGTTGTATTGGTGGGTCTATTGAGTGGTCCAAATAGGTTTCTTGGAAGATGACTAAGGAAGCATGCTTTGCTTAGCTAGATAGAGTTCGTCCTTGACAAGCTGGAGCCTATCTCGGTCTTGTTTCATGTGACGGGCTCATAGTTAACGAATTAGGGCCTCTGTTGAGTGATCTCTGTTGTTGGGTGATTGGGCCCTTTCTGGCTAGACTTAACTTCCTACTGGGCTTCAGTTAACCCATGTTGCATTGTCCGAAAAATACCTATAACATTAGCCCCCTACTCTCAATTCGCCCTACAGATTGGGAGTTATAGTCTGCTGGTAGAATCTTTGCCCGTAGTCTGCAATGTCAAGTCCTTCAACTACAGTTTACCATATAATCAAAGTCTTTGTTCACACCCTGTTATATTGTCATTTCAAGCTTCGATCCTTCAATTGATGTGCAGCAGGCCATACCTTCAATTGAGGTTTTGTAATGAAGCTTTGCATTTTATTTCTTGTTTTTCCTAAGCACACAACATTAGCGGTTTAGTAGGTCGCAATTGGCAACATAAATAAGTCCTTACAAACCATAACTTGATAATCGTTAGATAAAATGAGTGCTTGTTAGGTTAATTGACTTTGGATAATATTAATTGAATTTATATGAACAAACTTTAGTTAATAAATCATGACTTAAAGGATATGTGCCATATTGGATGACCAATCGATCGCATTAGCTTATCGTAGTTAGCAATAAATTTGAGCACCAAAATGCCATTGTTGGTCATGAGTCCAAGCATCGGAGTGCTTGAGCACTTTTGTTGGTGTGGGATCAAACGCCATATAAGTCACATAGATGTGCCTTTGTCCGCACAAAAGTTTGGTGCCAAAGGCACTTCTTGGACGTGGCCCACATAAGATTTTGATGCGTGAAGCACTTCTTAGATGTGGGTTCTTAGTATTATCCATGCAAGAGTTTGATGTGTAATGCAGTTCTTGGATACGGCCCACACATGAATTTGGTGCATGGTTAGCACTTCTTCGACGTAGGATTTTAGTGTCATTTGTGCAAGAGGTCAATGCCGAAGATACTTCTTAAACTTAGCTTGCACAGGAGTTTGGTGCATGGTTAGCACCTCTCGGACACGGGATTTTAATGTTGTCCATAAAAGAGTTTACTGCATAAAGCACTTTTTGGACACGGTCTACGCAAGAGTTTGGTGCATGGCTAGCACTTCTTGGGCATGGGATTTTAGTGTTATTCGTGCAAGAGTTTGGTGCATAAAGCAGTTCTTAGATGTGGCTCACGTAAGAATTTGGTGCATGGTTAGCGCTTCTTGGACACGAGATTTTGGTGTCATATGCGCAAGAGTTTGGTGTCGAAGGCACTTCTTGGATGTGGCCCGTGCAAGAGTTTAATGTATGGCTAGCACTTTTTAGACGTGGGATTTTGATGTTATCCACACAAGAGTTTTATGCGTAAAGCACTTCTTGGACGTGACCTGTGATAGAGTTTGGTGTGTGGCTAGTACTTTTTGGACATGGGATTTTGATGCTGTTAGCGTAAGAGTTTGGTACGTAAAGTACTTCTTGGACGTGACCCATGTAAGGGTTTGGTGTGTGGCTAGCATTTCTTGGATGCAGGGTGAGTTGGGAGTTCAGGTTCGTCACTGGCGATCTACAATCTGACAGGTCGTTTGGTATGTTCCTACTCACTTTATCTACGACTCTTCAATTTCTACCGCTAGCTTGTCATAATTACTCTTGCCTTTGCTAAGCATGCACGCCACGCCATTGTTAGCTTGTTACTGGCATTCACTGAACTGTCAGATCATGGGTAACTACAAGGTTCCTAGATCTAATGATGGCACTGCGCGTCATATAAATCGAAGGGCCTCTTCTCTCCTTCTCACTTGCCATCTGAAACTCAAAACTCTCGAACTCTGTTTGTTCGTTCTTTTTGCCATTCCTTGTAACCGATCACTGATGTTTGCTATTGTCGGTGTCATTTTAGCTTTTTAGTTGTTGCTTGGATTCTGCTCACTAGAAAACACTTTTGCATAAATTTTTGAACTTCTACTTCAGTTAATCACGGTGAATCTTTCTCTCTTCAATTTGTGGTTTATGGATTTTCTTGTTTTATTGCTTATATGAGACTTATTTGCTTGTGGTTGAAACTTTCAAATGCTGGTTGAAACTACTTGCCTCTACATTTTCCTTTCTCCTAGTTCGGCTTCTTTGGGTAATCTACCATTAGACTCTAGGGTTTATGATCATCGTTTCAAGTCTTACATTCATTTTCTAGATTTTTATGGTTTGACGATTTTGTTCCCTTTGCCTTCTGGAGTTTAGGTCTTAGATGCGATGACCCAAGATGTGCGTGACCTATAACATAGGAAATCATTAGCCTTAGCCTTTTGGGGAGGGTCTACTTGTAGCGACTTGACCATTCCCTTTTTTCTTTTGTGTAGATAGGTGCAGATCATGGGCTTTGATGTCACTAAATAGGGAGCAATGATGAGCCCAACTTTCTAGTGCATCGGGCATGACATCCCCATAAAGCGACCTCAAGGAATGATGGGGTCACTAGGGACTTCACTGCTCGTTTAGACCCTGTTAAGGACTAAGAGGCTGCTGCAAGTCAGCAACCTTCTGATCGTCAGGTGATCAGCCTATACATTTTGTTTGTCAGCTTCCATGATCTTCAGATCATAGTTCAGACATTTTGAATCCCTCATGGATGCCACCTCATGATGCCTTTCTCAGATGACTATGCTCCTTATCCACCTCTAGGTTTTATTGTTGTTAGCTTCCTGCACCTCGTTGCGGGGCTTAGGTTTCCTGTACACCCATATATTATTAATTTCCTGAATAAAATCAAACTCTGCCCATTCCAGCTTACTGCTAACTCTTACGCCTAGCTTACTTCCTTGGTGTTAATATATTTGAGGAAAAACCTCCCACTGCCATCGGCCGGGGTCCTGTGCTACCCATATAACATTAGGTGGACGAGCATGTCGGATGGGCTTTATTATCTCTCGATTCACCTGACAGAGCACAAGAAGATTCTACTGTAGGGGGATGCCAAAGGGAAGTCCAACATGGGGCATTATAAACCCATTGGTTTTATATGTCCTATCCATCCGTTTGCGATCTTCAAAATTTTAGTTTCGTCCTCACCCTCGGTGAGCAAGTTGAGGACATACAAGTTTAATGACTTACTCACATTTGTTTTATTGATTCTAATCTTGTCTCATTTTGTAGTTGGGACCGATAAGAATCGAACTCTTAGAGTTGAGAAGCTAGAAGTCCTATACCAGTTTACTACCTCCGACAATCTTTAGAATGACTTCTGCTTTGATGAAAGCCTCTTTTGCTCCCACAAGCACATACTTATTGTAGGTACTAAGGTCACTAGGGAAATAGGAGTTCGTCAAGTCAAGGAGGTAGGTCCAGCGAACTTCGTCAATTACAAAGACATCATGAAACTTATCCTCAGGGTGCCACCATCTGACTTTCACGAAGGGGATACCTCATTGGCTCCCCGATGCCAACATAGCTCTTGTTGCTGGAAGCCAACCCTCCGCTTTAGCATTAGCTCCTTCACAAAAGCCAGTTTCTACCCCTCAACCCTAAGTGGAAGCTGCAGCCATGTCACCACCCCCTCTAGTGCCCCTGCCAAGAAGCAAAAAATAGACAAGGGGAAGAAGAAGGCTATTGCCCGCAAGCAAGTGACTCCAGAGATGGAAGTTGTGGAGTAACCTACTGGGCCTAGCTCTAAGACTAAGGAGTACCTTAACGTCTTCGTAGACAATGTTGACACGATCCTAGGGCCTCGCAACAGGATCGAGGTGTTGGAATCAGAGGACTTTACTGTTGGAGGGTTGGTAGCCTACGCATCTCGTCACAACCTAGTGGTAAGTGGAATCCTTTTATCTCAGTTCTTCTACTTTCTTCATAATCTAATTCGGTTATGTGGCTCTCTAGAACTTGTTAACAATGGTGAAGCTGGATGAAAAGCTTCAAGCCCAAGAGGTGGAGAAAGTGAAGCTTGTGGATAAGCTGGCGGTTATTACCGCTAAAGTGCTGGAGTTGAGGGAAAAAGTCAAGGATGTTGAGGCTGCCCTATCTCACAAAGTGATGAATCACAGAGCCATTGCACTAAACCTTGACATTATAATTAATGATCTGACCAAAGTAAGGATTGACTTGGACCTAGCTTATAAACGTGCTGAGCGGGCAATGTAGCAGGCAGAGATCGCAGAACAGTGAGCTGGGTTAGCAGAGCAGCGGGCAAGGGAAGGGGGCGGTGAGCTGAGGATGCTTTGAAGGAGTTGGAGATGACCAAGAAGGAAGTTACCCTTGGGAAGGAAGAGGTTGCTAAGGTCAAAGCAAAGATTTCCTTACTGATTGCAGAAGCAGCATAGAAGGCAGAGTCCAAGACTAGTGTTGCCTTCTTTTACACCTTGTGGGAAAAACCTCTGGAATTGGATTTCTACTTTCAATGAGGATGCTCTTAAGGCCATGGAGTTCTTCAAAAAAAGGGCCACTAACGCTAAGTCTTCCAGAAATGATGCAGGATCTATGGTTGAGGCTCCTTCTACCGAGGGTGCTCCTTAAAGGGAAAGTGGGTCACAGGTTGTGAAAGCGACTAGTGACTAGGTAGTGGATGTCCTTGGAACTCTTCCTATTAACCCTTTGCCTCAATAAGGCCCAGCTCCTGAAATTTCAGCTCCTTAGGCCATGACTTTTTGTAACTTTATATTTTTTAGCTTTGAAATGAATCTTCAGACTTTGTATGAATTAGCTTTGTTAAAGTAACACTAAATGAATTTTTATTTGCTCTCCTCATCTTCCCTACTCGAATACATGAGGCTTGATAAACTCATGTAAGGACGAGTAGCTAGTAAACTGTTTCAATTAATACTCCTCATATAATACATCATTTGCTTCTCATGCAAGATTTTATTAAGACTTTTGTTCAGAAACAAATACAAATATAAGAATTCATAGAATTACATGAATGTTTACACTTATTTCTAAATAATTTTTAGAAATATTAGGGGTCTTTATTGATAGTAACAACAAACATGTTCAACATTCCAAACTCGAGGGAACTCTATCCCATTCATGTCTATCAGATGAAAAGCCCTATGGCTAATAACTTTCTTACAGGCCTTCCTAGTTCGGCCCTAGGGTCCCCTTATTGGCCTTACGAGTTCTAAAAAGGATAAAATATAGAACAAGGTCACCAGGTTTGTAGCTCCACGCTTGAACCCTGCAATTATAATATCTCATGACCCGTTGTTGGTAGGTCGCGACCCTGAGGCAAGCTATCTCCCTCGTTTCTTCTACAAGATCCAAATTCACGATGGGCAATTTGTTATTATCCTCCGGATCAAAGGTAATCCTTCGTTATAATGCCACTTTAAGTTTTGCTGGGATCATTGCCTCGCATCTATATACCATTGAAAAAGGGGTCTCTCCTATGGCGTTGCAAGCTACTCCCTTTTTGGCCTCCAATCTTTTCTTCAAGATCTATTTGATGATCTTGTTAACGGCTTCAACTTGCCTATTGGCCTGTGGATGGTCTACAAGCAAGAAACTCTTTGTAATCTTGAGGTCATCATAAAACTTGAGGAACTGCTTAGTATTAAACTGAGTCCCATTATTGGTTATAATCTACTAGGGGACTCTAAATATGCAAATAATATTGTTCCATACAAATTTTTCTATTTTTGCAGAAGAGATCTTTACGATCTTCTTTGTGTCTGCCCACTTGGTAAAGTAATCTATAGCTACCACTGTATGCTTGTAATTTCTACGAACTGTATGAAGCGGTCCTATTAGGTCCATACCCCAAATCACAAAGGCCATAGGTTAACCATCTGTTGCAAGTAGGCTAGTAGGGCTTGTGAGATCTTTACGAATCTTTAACATTTGTCACACTTTCTGACGAGTTCAATCGCGTCCTGTTTCATTGTAGGCTAGTAAAATCCTTGCTGGAGAGCCTTTTGAGCTAAGGACAACCCCCCAGTGTGGTTTCTACAGTGGTCGGCATTGATTTTTTCTAGGATGGTATCATAATTAGGGCCATCAATGCATCTTAAGAGTAGGGTTTTTTTATACAGCACATCATTGTAAATGCAATATTTGGCCGCCTGAGCTCACAATCTTCAGGCCTTAAGCTTATCCTATGGTAGTTTGTCACTTTGCAGATAGTCTAGGATTGGATTCATCCAAGAACCCCTCTTCCCGGCAATTGTCATCAAAATATCTTTTTGTTCTATACTTAGGGATGAGAAGAATTCTACTGGGATTGCCCTCAGGAAGTCAGAATCCTTAGTCGTGGCTAAACAAGCCAAGGTATTAGCATGTGCATTATGGGCTCACGATATTTGGTTGACCTCATAATGTTGAAATGTCCTTAGCAATTCTTGGACTTTCTGCAAGTAGATAGTCATCTTTGATCCTCGAGCTTGGTGCTCTCCTCGCACATGGTAGACAACAAGTTGAGAATCACTAAAAATCTTCAACCTTTTAGTTCACACCTCTTTTGCCAGTCAAAGTTTGACTAACAAAGCTTCATACTTGGCTTCGTTGTTTAGGGCCTGAAAGTCACACCTTAGTGCGTAGAGGATTTTGTACTTTTCTGAACTGATGAGGAGTACCCCTACCTGACTTTTTGTTCACTTAATGACTGGTCAACGTATAGTTCCCAACTTGGAGCTTCTGATGTCTCCATTTCCTCCTACATGGGTCCAGTAAATTCTACTATGAAGTCTGCTAAAGTTTACCTTTTGATTGCCGATCTAGGCTTATATTCAATTTCAAACTGAGATAGCTCAATCGCCCATTTGAGGAGATATTCTGAGACATCCATTTTTTGTAGGACTTATCCAAGTGGGAACTATTTTAGGACTTCTATGTTGTATGCTTGAAAATAGGGTCACAGCTTTCTCAAAGCAACTACCAGGCAGTAGGCAAGTTTCTCCATTGGCGGATATCTTGTCTGTGTATCCAATAATCTTTTGCTCACGTAGTAAATAGGAAATTGAGCCCCACTTTCTTCTCACATTAGAGTCGTACTGAGCATGTATTGGGATAGTCCCAAGTAGACAATTAGCTTCTTGCCCTCTTTTGGTTTTGATAGAAAAGGAGCTCGCCCAAGATACTGTTTGAGCTGCTAGAAGACAATTTCACATTGCTGCATCCATTCGAACCTCTTTGCCTTCTTTAGGATGTCAAAGAAAGGGACATATTTATCCATTACTTTAGAGATAAACTTGCTTAGTGCTGCGACTTGGCCATTCAAACTCTGGACATCTTTAGGCCAAGTGGAAGATCTTATGTCAATAAGGGCTCTGATTTTTTCAAAATTTGCCTCAATCCCCCTGTTGTTCACCATGAAGTCGAGAAACTTTTTAGAGGCGACCTTGAATGTGCATTTGTGTGGATTTAGCTTCATTTGGTACTTCCTCAAGATTTGAAACATTTCCCCTAAGTTGTGAACATGGTTGGCGACTTGCTTAGACTTCACTAATATGTCGTCCACATACACTTCTATTGTTTTCCTGATTTGATATTTGAACATCATGTTTACCAACCGTTGATAGGTTACCCCCACATTCTTTAGCCCAAATGGCATCACTTTGTAATAATACAATCCACGGTCGGAGATGAATGAGATATGCTCTTTGTTATGTGAGGCTATAGGAATCTAGTTATATCCCGAGTAAGTATCCATGAAGCTTAGGAGTTTGTTTCTTGCTATTGCATCCACAAGCTAATCAATCCCTGACAGAGGGAAGCTATCCTTTAGGCATGCTTTATTAAGGTCAATGAAGTTAATGCAAGTTCTCCACTTCCTATTTTTCTTCTTTATAAGAACAAGATTGGCTACCTAAGTGGGATAGTGTGCTTCTTGAATAAACTTATTCGCTAAGAGCTTATCCACCTTCTTCTTTAATGCCTCATATCGTTCGACGGTCATTAACTTTCACTTATGGTAAACTGGCTTATGGTGAGGATCAATGTTTAATCTATGCGACATGACCTTTGGATTGATCCCAGCCATGTCCTTGTGGTTCCAGACGAAGACATCAAAATTTGCTTTAAGAAACTCTGTTATCTCCATCTTCATGCCTAGGCACAGATTCTTCCCTAATTTGAGGCATTGTTCAATGTCTACCTCACTGACTCAAACCTCATTGAGTTCTTCTGTTGGACCCATCATCTTTTCAACATCCACTTCACGAGGGTCCAAGTCGTAGCTTATGCCAATCGAGCTCATGGGTCGTGACTCTCCTCCAAAGACCACATCAACCTTCCTTCCCCTTTCCCCTATTTCAACTACTCACTATTGGGCCACTTCTTACTCTCCTTGTACACATCCGACTTCGTTCAGGGTTAGGAACTTGATGATGAGCACTTTGGGCAATATAATCATGCTTAGGTTGTTCATCACTGGTCATCCCAACATCACATTACACGTTGATGGAGAGTCAATGATCAGAAAGTTAGCCTAGGTAGTGGCTTGAGGACCTGAATCTCTAAAGGTTAAAGGGAGCTTGATTTGCCCTGTCGAGATTATTGCATCTCTTGTGAAGCTAAAAAAAAAGTTTTGGAGAAGGTTTAAGCTGGTTGGGGTTTATGCCTATCTGGTCAAAGCACTACTTGTACATCACATTTATTGAGCTACTCATGTCCACTATAATTTTTCGCACCTCAGTATTGCTAATTTTGGCTCGAATGACCACTGCGTCGTTGTGCAGAGAACGTACTCCCTAAGTGTCTTTGCTACTAAAAGTGATGCAACTGGAGTTCATTTTAGCTTTCTTTGCTGGTCCCCCAGCTTCATCACACCTTGCAAGCAGAACATGTCTTGCCACCCACACATACCACTCATGGGACCTCTTTGAAGTTCCAGCAATATGTGGTCCACCATCAATGGTGAATATGGTCTTCACTGAAGGTGTCCCTTCATGTTCGGGAGTCTATTGGTGTTAATGCTGAGCTGGTTGGTGAGGCCGTAGAGGTCACTGTCTTGAGGGTCACATCACATAATCCTTTAAGCAACCTCTCCTAATGAGGTGTTATGCTCGAATTTGTTGTGACAGGCATAAAATCTATTCTTGTTTCTTTCAAAGGGAACTTTTAAGGGCTTGGGCCTCCCGAAGTCCTTGTTGTCCCTCTCCATTGTGAATATTCTTGCTAGGGTGTCAGACAAAATGTTGTCACTATCATAGTGACCCTGACGTTGTGGTCATTCACCTTGGCCTTCTTCACGACCTAGCCATCAGAACCCCCCTTTCGACTACCTTTATTGCTCCCACCATTATTCCTCTTTTTGCCCTGACTAGAGCCGCCTGCCTCGTCTTTCTGATTGGGCTTCTTCATGCCAAAAGTCTCTTCCCACCTTATTTCTTTAGCAGCTCGATCATTGATAACATAATATTTGACACATTTATTTATCCTTTCACTTAGCATTTTAAGGTCTAAAATGATATGTTTCCAGCTGTGTTAGTGTGTATTTGTGATTTTGTGTCAATTGGCATCATTTGAAAAATTTTGCATAATTGGTCATTTTGAGCAGTTTCTGTATTCTGAGCATATCTCAAGCTATACTTATCCAATTGATGTCATTCTTATCTTACAAGAAAGATAAGAGATATATATACAACTTGCATGAAGACTACAAAAGCTGGATCACACAATTGATTGTCCAAAATTGGAGCTCAAAATGGAATTAGAATACTGTCTCAGCAGCTGTCTCGGACAGCTGACCTCTATGGATTCAGCTGATCATATCTTGAGCTATTGAGGTCTAAATGAGGTGAAACAAAGCTAAAATGGAAGCTAACACATAAATCCACAATTCATGTGAAGACTTCCCATGCTAAAATGATCAAATTGGGCGTCAAAACTATGCTGGAACCTAGAGGCAGAGAAGCTACGAAAATGGGCTCTACAGAATTGGACTTTCAAGGCCCTAATTGGCATGATTTTTAAGCCCATTGCAACATCCTTTAATCCAGAAAAAATCTAACGATCTGGAGACACAAAAGAGAGTAGAAAAAAATTAGAGAAGTAGTCTACAAAATGAGCTCCACACATAAAAAGTAGTGGCTGCCAACCAGCTACACCATCATTGCCTACCCCCTACATGCAGCTAGCTTCTCCTTTTCTCTACCCAGGCAAGCCATTTAGTCTGAGTCTTTTCTTCAATTTTTAGCTTAGTTTTAGTGTAGTTTTGCTATGTATTTTTGTGAGGCAGAGAGCAAGATTTTGCTCTCCCTCTTTTCTATATTTTTCAGCCTCCATGGAAGGCTAATCTTGTAACCAGTCCAAGGGGCTGCAACTTGAAAGATTAATA
>JANHAO010022842.1:0-12066 GCA_026873985.1 Saraca asoca
AATCATTTAGCTAAAATCAGTGTATAACATATTCCTCAAAGTCATCAAGTAATATATATTCCTCAACATAACAACATTTCCAAAACTGAATATTCAAGCATTCATTTCCGGGTAAGCCATACCATCAAAATATTCAGCAAAAAAAACAAAGGCATTTTCATTTCCAATTTAACACGTAGGAAACATTTCCATTAAATATTCATAATATGAATAAAATAAAATTTGATTCTCATCACAATAATTTATTTTTGTAAATACATGGAACATATGAACAAAATTGCAAAAATCACGTAAACATACAACAAAATTCCATTTCATCAAAAGTAATAAAATTTTATACATAAATATCATATTAAAATTATGGAGAGAAATATTACGCGAGGAGGACCGTTCACTCACCTTAGACTCTGAACTGCCTACCCATAATTCTGCTAGGACTTTGCAACCAAGACATAAACAAGCTCTATCCTACTATAGGGATATTCTATGTCATGAAGGACTTACTGGCAGCTCGCCGCTGGCTAGAGCATCGCTAGTGGTCCAAAAGCCATGGCTAGCTGAACCAGTGGAAAACAGGGATACAAGGAGAGCCGAATTGTTGTGGACTCTCTTGACCTAAGGGAATGCCAAGGAAGGAGGCAGCAAATGGAAGGAAGCTAGCCAGACGGAGTTGCTTCACTGAAACCTCCATTTACGGCTGAATGAAATGTCTATTGCACCAGAGAATGCTTCAGCCGAAGGAGAAGAAAGAAGACGACAGGAGCATGGCTAAACTCCCACCGGTCAGAAATCGGTCATTGAATGGCAACAAACGGCCAAAAATACACTAGCCGATCATGAAGCTCCAGAATGCTTCGGAGAAAGCTAGAGAAAGAAGAGAAAAGAAGGCCGAGGAAGAAGGGTGCCCGTTCGGAGGGGCACCGACTAGTCTGGGTGCCCCCTTTATTTATAATTAAATTCATTTTTATATTTTACATTTTGCCCCCTAAAGTTTGGATTACCTTACACTAGGACCCCAAACTTTATACTGCCTTAACAAAGGCCCAACTTCCACAAATCTTTTTAATTTAGTCCCTACCGATTTTTTAGTTTAGTCCTTTTTCAATTTTATTTA
This sequence comes from Saraca asoca, assembly GCA_026873985.1. Taxonomy (NCBI): domain Eukaryota; kingdom Viridiplantae; phylum Streptophyta; class Magnoliopsida; order Fabales; family Fabaceae; genus Saraca; species Saraca asoca. The sequence goes on from JANHAO010022842.1 coordinate 1,115, forward strand.
TTTATTTATTTATTTATAAATTTTCTGGTGTTACAAAGTGTTAACGCACAAACACCTAATCTAAGGTGTATGTTTGACCATGTGCTATCTCACAATCGTTCATACATAAAACTCTTTCTATATATCATTTATTAATTATACATAGATTATACATAAAACTCCTTTTATGTATTAATCAATATATAGGCCAATGATTTTAATTATAGCACAAATATCATAACATCTTTAAATATCTTTCTTTTGTTATCGAGAAGAATAAATTCCATCTTGATCAATCACTACCTTCATATACTTCGTGGTATACCCAAAATTATTCATATCCACTCTTTAAGAGTGCAAGCCTAAAATAAAATAAAGTACATGACTTCATACACAAGATATTGTATTAATATCAAGTCCAAGAATTACTTATAATACCTTTTACCTGAGAACTCTATTAACACATGGTGACAATCTATATGGTTTCTCATGACGAGTCAATCTGATCATGCGTTCGATAACATATACCTATATATTTATCCAGATATCTTCTTATTAAATAGTGTATGAGATCAGTGCATTCTTCCCAAAAATGTGACATAACATATGCCAGCTTACTCATGAATAAATAATATCACATTTTCTCAATTATTCAACAGAAAGGGATATATAGAAATTATAATATATGTACAAATTATCTTATTATTACAATCTTTATTGCAATTTATTTGCACACAATTATATTTTCAATGACTTTATCCCATATAGTATACACACATCAAACATATACATATTTAAGACTAAATTGATAAAGAGGCTAAAACATGATATTTTATGCTATTTCAATAATTGTCACCAAGGCATCTTTACACTAAAAATCTCTAACTTGACCGAGAGCCAATTACCCTTGTATCTAATACCAATTCTTTGTACATAGCGTTCTAGCTTCTGTTAAGACAAAACCTTAGTAAGGGGATCAATTATATTGTCATTTGTGGTAATCTATTCTATTCTTATTTCATTGCACTCCATAATCTCTCAGATCAAATAGTAATGCCTCTGACATGTTTGAATCTTTGATGAGACATTGGTTCCTTAGCTTGTGCTATGGCTCCATTGTTATCACAATAGATTTTTATTGGATTAACAATGTCAAGAACCACCCCTATTTTAATGATGAACTTCTTTATTCAAATAACTTCCTTACTGCTTCTAAAGCAACAATGTACTTTGCTTCAATTGTAAAATCTAGTATGGCATCTTACTTGGAACTTTTCCGACATATACAACTTTGTTAAAAGTGAATACAAATCTTGACTATGATTTATAATCATCATAATATGACTAAAAGCTTGCATCTATGAAACCTCTAATTCTTAAATTAGAGTCTTCTCCATATATCAAGAACATATTCTTCATTCTTCTCAAGTACTTAAGAATGGTCTTGACTACACTTAAGTGATTTTCACCTCAATTGGATTGATATCTATGAGTCACACTTAGTACATAGGAGACATTTAGCCATGTACATAGTATGACATACACAATTGATCCTGTCACTAATGCATATGGGATTCTGTTCATGCATTTTTGTTTATCTATTATCTTAGGATACTACTTCCAAGACAAGTAAACACTATGATACATGGGTAAGAACCCTTTCCTAGACCTATCAATGCTAAACCTCTTTAGCATCTTTTCAATGTACGTGGATTAGGAGAGGCCAAGCAACTTTTAGATTTATCTCTATATATCTTCATATCCAGAATGAAGCTTATTTCTCCCAAGCCCTTCATGAAGAATATCTTGGATAATCATAACTTAATAGATTATAACATTAGAATGTCATTTCCTATAAGCAATATGTTATATACATACAACAATAGAAATATAATGGTACTCATACTAACCTTCTTGTACACACATGGCTCATCAACATTCTTAATGAAGTCAAATGATTCGATTGCTTAATCAATCTAGATGTTCCAACTCCATGAAACTTACTTTACTCTATACATGGACCTTTGTAGCTTACAAACCTTGTGGGGTTCAGTCTTTAAGACAAAACTTTCAGGTTGTATCATATATATATATATATTATTTTTTAGGTTTCCATTAAGAAAAGCTATTTTGACATCTATTTGCCAAATCTCATAATCCTGGTATGCATTTATTGTAAGTAAAATCTTAATGGACTTCAACATAGCAACTGGCTAAAAGGTTTCCTCATAGTCAACTCCTTGAACTTGCCTATAACCTTTTGCCATAACCTAATCTCATAAGTTTGTATCTTATCATCTGCATCTGTCTTTCTCTTAAAGAACCACCTGAATTCAAGGAGTTTTATTCCTTCTGGTGTAATGACTAAGTTTCATACTTGGTTCTTATGCATTGAATCCATTTTGCATTTCATGGCTTCTTGCCACTTCAAAGGATCAGTATTTGATATTGCTTTCTACAAACTAGTAAGCTCTTTATCGTTCTCTTGTGTAAGGAGAAAATCATATCTTTCAGGTTCAAAACATACCCTACTAGATCTTTAAAGTAAATGTGCACTTTAAGCATGATTACTTATCTCAACTCCTTAAAATACTTGATCAACCTCATCCTTAACCATATGATCCATGTTATTTTATGGCTCTTGAACTTCTTCAAGTTCTACTTTACTCCACTAGCCTTTTCAGGAATAAACTCATTTTCTATGAAGGTAGTACTTGTTAGGACAAACATTTTTTTCCTCAACAGTATGGTAAAAGTAGTAGCCCTTTGTTTCCTTATGGTATCCCACAAATAGACATTTATCACTCTTAGATCCCAACTTGTCTATGATGATTTTCTTCACATAAGCAAAACAACCCCAAATCTTCATATGTGAAAGACTTAGTTTCTTCCCAAACCATAGCTCGTACGATGTCTTATCAACAAACTTTGATAGGACATGGTTAAAGATATATGTGACAGTTTCCAAACTATATCCCCAGAAAAAGATAGGTAATTAAGTTGCAAAACTTATCATAGAACATATCATGTCAAGCAAGATACAGTTTTTCTTTTCTGAAACACCATTCATTTGTAGTGTTACAAGTGGAGTCCTTTATGAAAGAATCCCAAATTATTTTAAATAATCCATGAATCCCTAGCTTAAGTATTCTTCACCTCAATCTGATCTAAGTGTCTTAATACTTTTTCTAGTTTGTTTCTCTACTTTAAACTTGAATTCTTTAAACTTTTCAAAGGCTTTAGATTTATATTTCATCAAATACACATACCTATACATAGAGTAATCATTAGTAAAATTAATGAAGTAGGAAAATCCACTTATAACTAGAGTAGTCATTAGACCACATACATCACTATGTATCAACTCACTTCCTTGGCATGTTCACCCTTTTCGATAAAAAGTTTCTTAGTCATTTTCCTAGTGAGACATGATTTACAAGTTTCATATGATTTATAATCTAATGAATCCAAATATCCATCTTTATGTAACTTTGTGATTCTAATTTCATTAATATGACCAAGTTTACAATGCCAAAGAGAGGACAGTTTTATGGATTCATTAAACTTTGGTTTCTTGTTTGTGATTGTTAAGATTTCTTGTCTTAGTTTTAGAACATATAATCTGTTAATGAGTTTGTCATTACCAAAAAACATGTCACAATGTGAAGAAAAAAAATAACTTTTATTCTTAAAGGCAATTAGAAATTGCAAGAACATAATAACAATTATTAAGTCCTAAAATTAAGCCCAAGACAATTCTAAAAGTAAGGTGCCTACATTAACAACAACAATTTTCACTCTATTTCCAACACATGAGTCTACTTCACCTTTCTACAACATTTTACTATTTCTTAGTCTATACATATCATTACAAATGTGTAAACCATAATCAATATCTAATACCCAAGAATCAGCAGAACAAGAAGACAAGTGTATCTCAATCACACAAATACCTGAAGTAGAAGCTTTTCTAAGCTTCTTCTGCTTTATAGTTTAAGATAAACTTTATAGGTTTGTTTCTAATGGCTTTTTACTTAGCAATGGCAGAAGATACCTTGGGAGGCTCTCTTTCTTCTTCTGTACACCGCTTTTAGGTTTCTTAACCTCAGCCTTATTCTTAGAACTCTTCTTAGGCTTCTTCATCTTTCCCTTTTTAGGCATAGAAGAAGTACTAACCAACAATATAGGTTGCTTCTTCTTAAAAGTCATTTTAGTAACCTTGAGTATTTTAAGTAACTCTACAAAAGGATATCTATCTTATTCGTGAAGAAATTCATGGCAAAATGCCTATATGACTTTGGAAGGGAATGCAGTATGATGCTTCCTCTATGATTATTATTGATCACTTAGTCAAGTTAGGTTAATCTTTTTATTAGCCTAATTATCTTTAGCACATAAGTTGCAGCAGACGATCCATCAACCATCTTGCAATTGGATAGTTCTCGAGATACCTAGTATCTCTCAATATGAGTAGCCCTTTATATTCTAACAAATTTAGAATCATCACGGACAATGTCATATTCTTATGCTGGAAGCTAACATTACACATGCTGCTTGTTCAACATCTTCTTTATGTTTCAATGACGTTGGCTATCTTTTCCTATTTAAGGACAATCTCTAAGTTTCTTAATTAATCCGTGTAATTTGGTCCAGTTAGCTTATTATCAGTCAAAATTCTTCTTAAGGAGATGTTATTCATCATTTTAACAACCTTTAATAAGAATAAAGTGAATTTATATCTAAGCATAAAATTCATTTTATGTGGACTTTAATAAAATGAATTTCCACTATTTTCTTTAATTATAATGACCCTGTCTTAAAATCAAATTATCACGTTGAATGGTAATCGTAGGAGGTTGGGATCTCGATCTAATATACTTGAACTTGACAAAGGCCAAGGAATCCAAATAAATAACACTACATAAATAACTCCTTTTCAATTACACCTCTATATAACTTCTAATCATTAGGTTGACAATTCATTGTCATTTATTATCCATTACATCAAACATTATTAAATATTCCTTGTATATAACATTCAAAGTGAATGACTAAGGCCATCCAAACAATACATGTTTGCTAAATTGAAATTATCACACAAGAGTATCTTACATATTCAAATAATGATAACATGAAAGACATAACATAACCTTGACAGAGGCCAAAAAGTTATCATGCAATAGATCTTTGGTTATCATTATTTTGATGGATGGCATTAGAGACATGTTTTTAACATACAACTTACATTAGTAGGAGATCTTTTAATTAGTCTAGGGTTCCACTATTAAAGGTCTCATGCACTAGTTTATGTCATACATACATCCTATTCATGTCACGATATAAATCCTATGCAGGCATACATATAAATCACCATTTATATCATACATACAAATCACATGCATACATAACATATATGGGATGACTATGGACCAATTTAACCTATTCCCAAGCCATAAAATGGAAGAATCTTCATGTGATGCCCCTTACCATACATCTTACTTAGGCGTCTCCTTCTTCTTTCAAAGATAAATAAAATTCCCTAATTTTTATCCTATTTAACTAATTACATCTTATAGAAAAGTACTTTAAGTTACATTCAAGGGAAGAGAGATGAGAAGAGAATTTTACATTTAAAAGTAGAAAGAAATGTAGGACATACAGGCCCTATTTAATAAAAATTCTTAAAAATAGAATATACTTTATATTATGAAACCTTTGATCCATAATCATCCTTACATGCATTTAAGTATATATGAGGCATATAAGACAAGAAAGCATAGAACATTAATTATTTGGTTCAAATTATGGTCATGCATGTCTTAAATTATTTGATTAACATTTAATTTATATAAGTTGACTAATTTGATTCTATCATCAAACATCACAATCAATCTATTTTAGAAACTAATTATCATAAATTCTAAAATCAATCAATTAGTCAATTTCATATTACTTTCCAAAACTTCAGAATCAAGTAAATAATTAAAAGAAAGTTTCCAAATTATTTCCAATCAATTAGTATTTATTATTAAAAAAAGAAACTTTCCAAAATTATTTTCAATCAATTTGTAATAATATTCAAATTAATTTCAAAGTTATGGAAAGTTTCCATAATCATATGAACACAATTTAGGTAAAATTTTCAAAATTGGCTTTGATTGCAATTAATTTTCTAAATTGTATTTTTGTGATTAAAACATGAGGTTAATTGATCGTCATCACAATCTGTCAAGGGGCTTATTAGCTATCATCACAACTAATCATGGTGGTCAGAAACACCATTCATGGTAGTCAAAAAAAACTGACTAGCCATGCTGATCTAACCAAAAGTTTCAACCAGTTTGCTATCCTCTATAGATAGCAGCTAGTGCAACCAACTTTTATTGCTACAAACTACCAGGAAGCTACTATGGCTGCTAGTCAGCTCCTCTCCGATGTATTTTTTTATTCAAAGTGCAAATCTAATCTGTATATTGTGAAAATTTTTCTACAAAAAAATTCTATACTTTGAATAAAAAACTTTGTTTATATGGAACCAAACTACAATATGCATATAATCTCCATTATCACCATAACAATCAAATCCTTAATTGTGAATTAATGGAAAACAACATGGGCTATGATACCACTGTTAGGAAAATTGAATCTAATCAAATCAAATATATCGATCATATGCATCAAGTATGCGTAATAGAAATTTTAAAATTTTCCGAATCCTGGATCATATTGTTTATTAAATAATTCATAAGCAAAGGTATAACTAACATTTTAAATTAAATCTTCTTCAAATTTATTCTCAAAATCCCCAATCAAATATCGATCTGATCTTCAAGCAATTCCATAAACTTTCCATTCAAACCCACGATTAAGTTTCTCGAGTTATCTTCAAGTAACTCCTTCGGATTTGATCTCCAACACTAATAGTGATCCACATAAGCTAATTTGATCCAAAGCTTCTACCAAATTCACATAACTCATAAAATAGGAAAATTAATTACTTGACCTAGAAGTGCTAGCCCTCCAAAGAATCATGTTTACGGTGAAATCCAGTTGGTATGAGGGACTCAAACTTCAGCCAACCGGAGAAGTTCTGGGACCCAATGCTGCCTTTGAAGTGCAGAAGAGATAGGACCAAGAGGAAGAAGAAGGGGAGGGGAACAACACGTTTAACGTGGTTTGGCCAAATCTGGACGGTATCGGACCCTACGTCCACGGTAGAAGTTTTATTAATGTAAAGTGATTTGCAGAGTTTCTATTTTACAAGATTGTCCCCCTCTTTCTAACATGTAACCCTATTTATAGAGGAAAGAGGGAGTTTACATGTATTAATTACTAGCTACAGTTAAGTTACATCAAATAATAAATGAGAAAAGATAGTAAAAAGGGGCTATAATCCGGTTATCGTAGAAAGTAGGCTGCTGAATGGTCCCCCTAGGCTGGCGGTGGACTTGTGTCTGCTACCTGATGTCCTGAATAGGGAAATTCTAGTTTGGAGGCGTCACGGGTTCTGCTGTAGTGAGCTAGGCATCGTTGTAGCGAGAAGGCGAGCTTTAAGTGGAGTGATTGGTCACTCGATGATTTGGCCTCATGACTTCTTTGTTGGACCGTCCTTCGTCGAGGAGGTTGTTTTCACGAAATGCACCCGAACCCCCTTGCAGCGTCGTTTGTAATGTGACGAGTGAGGCAAGGCTTGGCGCTCGAAATTACTTTGTTGTTGTCGCTATCTGTCTTTGTTGTGCCTGAGGACTCATCCTTGCTAGGCCAATTTTTTGTTATACAACATAAGCTCCTAACTCTTGGTTTGCTTAGTAGACCAAGAGTTGCATGTTTTCGAGGCTTGATTCGTATCTTCAGTCAGTATCCTTCTTTGACCGAAGTGTTTATGTCAGATGTCTTTTCGTTCTACTTTAGGCCATACTTTCTCCTGTTTACCATTTTTGGCTATTGGCATGGCATTATCGCTCGTTTCGGGCTGTTGGATGAAGATAAGATCAGATTTTCTCTGGATTCTTCAAAGGGCTGAGCGGGTCTATTTATAACTTGGGGCATTTTTTCTTTCGTCCCAGAGAAACTCAATGGAGGAGACTGAAGAGTTCCCTGCGCTTTGGTGTCTTGGCTTCCAACAAAGCTTGGTGAGATGTGAATGGCCTATTGTAGGGTGGCGGGAGACGTGGATAGCCCGTTGCATGTGGCTCTAGCGCAAGATCTACCTGGCAGGCTCCTACGGGATTCTCACGGTGTTTTCTGGCCACCTCTTCCGACCGTTGCATGTGGTGCCACTGCCTGGCCAGCCAGCTTTTATGACTTTTTAAATTGTTGTGTTTGGCTCAAGAGGACGTGCTGGAGGAATAAGCAGGAGGAACTCTGGGGCTGCTGCTCTTCTGTGAGCCCGGTGACTAATAGCTAGCCTTTTTGGCTGCTTTTTACAGGAATTGTAGTGCCAGGCTTTCAGTCTTTTTCCCCTGATGTACCGTCGCCTCGCTTGTTGAGGTCTTTATGTGGGATGAGTTCTTCTCTTTTTTGGAAACTATAATGAATGCTTCACACATTATTGTATGTACACTTACAACAATTAATGAGAATTTCTCCCTTCGGCCAATCGGCTATACTTTCATTTTTTTGACTGCTTGACTTATTGTGAACGAGACAGGTCGTATGTGAGCTATGCCTGAGAGATCTCATTTAAGACTTGAGAGATACATCCACATGAGAGCTGTGGGAATTTATTTGCATGAAAATTGTGAGAAACTCATCCGCATGAAAGCTGTAGGTGATTCTGATGACTTCATTTCGATAATGGCGAGGTAAAAACCATTCGCTAAGTTTTTAGTTTTTTTTTTGTAATCGTGAGGTAGGCTCAAGGGCTGTCTCACCCTCGGGCGTTACAAGGTAGGCTCAAGGGTCGTCTCACCCTCAATTTTGTATTTTCAAAGCCGCGAGGTAGGCTCAAGGGCCGTCTCACCCTTAGTTTTATTTTTTTTTTTTTTTTTCTAAGGTGAAAATCATTTGCTTGAGCTAAGTTTTGTGGAGCGATGCTGTAGCGAGGTGAGAACCATTCGCTGTAGCAAGCAAGCCGTAGCGGGGTGAAAACCATCCACTGTAGCGATTATGTGAAGGTAAAGAGAAGACTTCTGTCTACATAATGCTTTGGCCATCAGAGATTTTCATTGATTTAGTGTGCAATCGTTGATATAGCCAAACACCATTGGGAAGTTACAGGATTAGAATATGGTCCTAACGGAGGGCTCGAGCTCTTGGGTGATAACTCTCTGAGCTTGCTGAGCACACTGTCCCAATGGTCTTACCACATAATCCTGTAGTTGAGCCCTCCTGATGAGGTCTTCTATGGCATCTCTTAGTGTCTGACACTCAGAGGTTGTATGCCCAACCTCATTGTGATAAGCACAAAATTTACTTTGGTCTCTGGATTTAGAGGATGCCCTTAATGTCTGGGGTTTCCCGAAGTTCTCGTTATGCCTTTCCATGACAAAGATTATGTCCTGAGTATCTGATAGGATGTTATAGCTCTCGAAGCGATCTTTGGGCCGCTGAGGTTTCGCCTTCTTTGCGAGATGAGAAATGGGGTTGTCGTAACTCTCGCTACCCCTCTTTTTGCTCGTGGTAGGTCCACTATGGCCCCCTTTGTGTTTGGGTTCCTCTGTTTCAAAGGTTTCTTCCCATCTTATTTGCTTAGTTGCCCGATCATAGAATTCAGCGAGGTCTCGAGTGGGGGACTTGTAGAGGCTTTTGTACAGCTTGTCGTCTTTATGAAGTCCCGCTGAGATGACTGTTAGAACACTTTCCTCCAAAGGATTTTCCACGGAGTCGTCCTCGTGCCTGAATCGGGCTAGATAGTCTTTGAGCGACTCGTCCTTACACTGGAAAATCATTGCAAGGTGGCAAGGAGGCACGAGTTGCTTCTTCAGCACCCGATATTAGTCTACAAACTTCCTCTGACACTCTTCCTAGCCGTCGATGCTGCGAGGGGGGAGGTGCCTGAACCAAGCATGAGGTATTGACCTTAGCGTGGCAGGGAAGACACGGCACTTCACCAGGGGGTCAATCGTCTGGAGGTCCATTTGAGTATTGAACGCGTCCAGGTGATCGCCCGGGTCACTGTTCCCGTCATACAATGGGATTGCGGGCACTTTAATCTTCTGTGGGAGAGATTGCTTCTCGATTTTCACAGAAAATGGTGAGGTCTCCTCATAGCGAGGCTGATCACTTTGACGTCGATGGCGCTCTTCTAGCTATTTTAGCCTCTGGAGAACTTCTTCCATCGTCGGTCATTACCCTCCATGATGAAGGATAGAGCTTTCTGCTCACTGCGAGCCCCCCAGTTGTTAGCTGTCGCGATTGTCGTGGACTTCTCTCTAAGCTTCTTCACGAAGCTGTTGGAGTTTAGCTATGACTTCTTCTTGTCTTTGGGCATTTTGTGCTTGTGCTTGAGCAAGCACCTTGACAATCTTAGCTAATTCTTTGACTATATTTTCGAGTGCCAATCGGGATCGATCAGGCGTTTGCGCCTCTTGAGTTTCAGGTGCAGTGGTGTGCTGCTAAGAAATTGGAACCGTGGAGCTCCGAGTCGTTCTTCCTCTGGCCATGATTAGGCTATAGTAGAAACTTCAAAAAGCATATGGATCCCCACAGACGTTGCCAAAATGTTGATAGTGAAATTCGATTGGTATGAGGGACTCGAACTTCAGCCAACAGGAAGAGTTCTAGGACCCAATGCTGCCTTTAAAGTGCATAAGAGATAAGACCGAGAGGAAGAAGAAGGGGAGGGGAATAACACATTCAATGTGGTTTGGCCAAATCCGGGCGATACCGGACCCTATGTCCACGGTGGAAGTTTTATTAATGTAAAGTGATTTGCAGAGTTTCTATTTTACAAGATTGTCCCCCTCTTTCTAACAATGTAACCCTATTTATAGAGGAAGGAGGGAGTTTACATGTATTAATTACTAGCTACA
>JANHAO010022843.1:0-12062 GCA_026873985.1 Saraca asoca
TAAATTTACCTTTGTTTCATTGTCTCTCACAAACCTACAAAATAGAAACTATTTTTGCTTTGATGGCACCCAACTGAACTTGGTTCCAGAGCTATTAGTAAACTTGATATGATTTTCATGAGAGATAGATAGTTTGGGTAACCACATCAGTTTTTCATTTGGTTTTAGAATTTATGTGTTATTTCTATATAGACAATGTTTGATATGATGACCTCTATGATTGTAATACAAACATGTAATGTAAGCATAATTTGTTTTATTAACCTTTGATTTCTTATATCCTAAACTAGCTTTGTTTTTAGAACCTTTTTGATGATCTAGCATGCTATTAAGTTTCACATTACTATCAACAAATCCTTGTAAAGCCTTATTAAATTTTGTAAGACTCACAATGATCACATACTTTGTTCTCACTCAATAGTTTCTCAGCTAAAACATTTAGATCACTATTTTCCTTTTCAAATTGCTTAATCTTTTTAAGTGAATTTTCATTATGAGTTCTTAATTGCTTTAACTCCTAGTTGGCTTTTGTCAATGCTTCACAAATTTCCTTATACAAATCATCAGATTCATTATTAGTTTCAACATTAGGTTGATTATTGGATTCACTATCAGATCACTAACTTAAGAGAAGAGCCACAAAAAAATGAAGGATATTTTAATACCTCTATGTCTTCATTATGTTTGGCCATGAGACAATGTTGTCTTTCTTTTTTGGAATCAGCCTTAATTTTCCCAGTGTAAGCAATCTCCAAAGTATCCAACATTTCCTTTGCTGTTGTACATTCAGAAATTCTTTCAAATTCACTAGTAGACAATAAATTATTAACAACCCATTTTACTTTGGATGTAAGGAGATGTTTCCTTCTTTCATCCTCATTCCACAATAATTTAGATTTAGGCTACAAAATTCCATTAACGGATATTTTAGGACATTCATAACCTGATTCTAAGAGTTCTAACATGTCTACATCTAATGCTTCTATAAAAGACTTGATTTTATGTTTCTAAAAAGCAAAATTTTCATTATCAAAAGTAGGGGGATTGTTCAAGGATGGACAATTAGGCAAAATAGTCAACTTAGAATCCATAATTTTGTTAAAAGAAAAAGTATCAAGCATCAAAGCCTGGCACTAACTATTGGTCCCAAAATGAAATGAGAATTAAGATCTTGTCCTTATTTCTTTAGAGGAATTTTATACTCTTTATTTATTCTAAATGAATTTAACAACTAAGTCAATTGTAATGTAATTATTAACTTTAATTCTTAAGTAAATGCATAGTAGAAGACTTTCTTGTTTGCAAGAATTGTATCAAATTATATGGTTAATAATTACATTGTTTATTGATTGAAATAGCAGAAAAACTAGATAGTAGATTTAGTCCAGAAATAAAAAATATGTAGCAGTATAAAGGGTGTAATGAAAAGATCAAGACATAGAATTTTTAAGTGGCTTAATTTGAATTGAAACCGTAATTCAAGTTTACTCTACTGGATCAATCCTCAACTAGATAATCTGTTCTATTATTAAACACAGGAATTAAACAGAGCTCCTACACACCAGTTTTACAATAAGAATTTTTACAGGACTCTTGTATACCTATGATACAAAAATTCCATATCTTCCCTAACTATGATCAACCTTATAGCTAATAAGATTTACAAGAATTAAATGCACCTCTTACCAATTGTAATTAAACTCATGATTATAGAAAGATGCAAAGGGAAGATTAACCTTTTCCTGTGTATCCAGATTCCTAAAAACCTAGAAATCTAAAAGAAAGCCAAGACTAAGGATAAGAAATACAATACCAAGTTTGAGATGAAAATATCAAACATCTAATGTGAATTCTTGTTGTATTAGCTCAAAGATTGATTGAATTAATAAAATCCAGTGAGGTAGAGATAGAGCAGTTTTAAGCACTTAGAACTTTCTCTATTTTGCTTAGAATAATATGAAAACTGTTATGAAATAAATGAGGTTTGGGATATTCATAGATATGATAACTAACATTTAAAAATAACTAATTTTTAATCGATTCGTAGTGGTTATAACAAACTTGTAACTAACTAATCAATTTAGCTTATAAAGAAATTCATCATCAAATTAATTAATGAATTGAATCATAGTGTTTTGAAAACAGATGTTGAATCAATTCAAAAAAATTCCAAACCTTAGGTAAGAAAATTTTTCTTCATGAATTGATTGGTGAATCGATTCAAGTTCATTTAACAAGTTTTTCAACATGAATCAATTCGAGAATCAATTAACGGATTGTAAAATAGTTTTTATAAAAGTTTAACTCGTGAAAAAACATATAAAAACTTTGTTTGAAAACTTTTGATCAGGAGCACATTTTAACAAATTTATTCTACCTTAATTTAAGTTAATTTAGAAAATATGATTGAGTTAATTAAATGAGAATTCAGTTATAAAAGATCCTAGAAAAAATCAAATAAAATACTTAGAAATAATGTAGATATTTTGATCAAACTTGAGCAACTTTGAATCCTATAAAACAAACAAACACTCAAATACATAAGTAGATTGTGATATAAACTAAAATTATTTTTTAGCATCAAAACTAAAGAAAATGTGTAGCTAGGGTAACCTAGGCTAACACATATCCTATAGGGATATTGATGTCATACACATTTAAACACCTACACTACAATAACCATAAACATAATGTGAGATGTGAGTAACAAGATTTACATAACAGTAAATGTGATTATATGTAAATCTTTACATAATGGTCTGAAGCATTCACCTAAGATGTTTAATGAGAATTAACATTATTCTAAATACAACAATGAGACAAGGTCTAAATGTTTCCAATAACATGTCATAAATAATGTATACAAATAATAATAAACATATGACAATATCATGAATATTTCATTAATACAAATATCGAGATAACAATGAGTTCAATGCTATTACATTAAACATAAAACTTTTGCTAACCTAGAACATCAAAATACTTAGCTAAACCTATATTTTTAACATGTTCATGATACATTTGCATTGTTAAGCTTTTGATCAGTGGATCCACAAGTATATGATACATGGAAACATGCTTAATGCAAGTATGACACTCATGAATTTTCTCTCTAACAAACTGGTACTTGATATCAAAGTGCTTTATACGGGCAAAATATTTATTGTTACAAGAGAATTTCACAGCAGCAACATTGTCACAACAAATGGTTAGGGGCCTTGAAATGCTTTTGATAATGTTAAAACCAAGAATGAAATTCTTTAACCACACAAGTTCATAAGTAGCTTTATAACATGCAGCATACTTTGCTTCTATAGTAGAGGTTGTTGTCAGTGATTGCTTGACACTTCTCCATGAAATAACCCCTTTGGCCATTATAAAGATGTATCTAGATATTGATTAATGACCATATAAACAACAAGCAAAATCGAAGTTTGAGTAGCATGTACTACTATATCATCAGATCTTTTGTAGGTTAACATATAATCCTTTTTACCTTGCAAGTATCTCATAACCTTTTGAGCATGTCTAATGTCTCTAACTAGGATTACTCAAGTATCTCCCCAGAGCACCAATTGCCTAAGCTATATTAGGACTAGTATATACATGTGGCTACAAATAATAGAAACATATAGGACATTTTTAATTTTTGCTCATTCATCATCATTTTAAGGACACTAGGCTTTCAAAAATATCTCACCCTTTTAGATGGGTGTAGAAATATGAGAGTACATAAATATGTTAAACCTTTTTAGTACTTTCTTAATGTATGATCTCTGAGACAAACCAAGCATGCCTAAAGATCTATTACAATGAATCTGTATACCCAACACAAAATAAGCATTTCCAAGATCCTTCACTTCAAAATGTCTTAACAGTATCTATTTTATCTCATTTAATAGTTTCACATTGTTACTAGCAAGGAAAATGTTATCAACATAAAGTATCAAAATCACAAAATTGTTAGCATTCATCAACATGTAGATGCACTGTCTACATTATTCTCATTAAAACTAAGAAAAGTCATCATCTTATCAAACTTGAGATGTCACTGTTTAGATGCTTGTTTTAGACCATATATGGATTTTTTCAATTTGCATAAAAGTTGTTCTTTGGCCTTTTCTTAGAAACCATTTGGTTTATTCATATATATATAGCTTCTAATAAATCATCATTCAATAAGGACATTTTTATCCATCTGGTGTAACTCTAAATCAAAATGAGCCACTAATGCCATAATAACTCGAAATGAGTTCTTAATTGAAACTAATGAGAAAGTTTTTTTATAGTTTATACATTCTTTCTGAGTAAAGCCCTTTGTAACAAGTCTAACTTCATACTTCTCATTTTTTTCCTAAAGTAACTCACTTAGTCTTAAAGACCCATTTGCAACTAATTAGCTTGCAATTAGGAAGCAATTCAACTAGATCCTAAACTTCATTCTTATGTATAAAGACCAATTCATCCTTCATAGCATTGATCCATTTTGTAGAACTAGGACTAGAAATAGCTTGTGAAAAATTTGTGGGATTAGAATCATCAATAACATTGTATTCATGCTTTTGTAGGTATATCAAGTAGCCATTTGAGATAGCTAGTTTGGGAGTACTTTAGGGGCTTTTCAAGGGAATTTCTCTAATTGACTCATCTGGTTCTACATCTTCTATCATTGGTTGCATTGGATCATTTGATAGAACAACAAAAGATGTCTCAACCACTACAGGTGCTAGTGGAGTCACAACTTATTCTTTTCTAAATGTGGTGATGTAGGTACCTGACTCCCATTATCTAACTTATCCTCTAAATAAACAGCATGATCTAATTAACAAGTATGGTGGAATAAGTTAGACAATAAAACCTACTGCCTTTAGAACCACTATAGTAATTAATGAAGAAATCAATGATGGTTTTAGAGCTAAGCTTCATTGTAGATGGAACATATGGTCTCACCTCATTTTTACAACCTCGTACATGGAAATGCCTTAGACTAGACTTTTCCTATAAATCAATTCATAAAGGGTTTTAGGCATTAACTTGCTGGTAACTTGATTCAAGATGTATGCAACTATTGTCAAGGTATCACCCCACAAGAACTTAGGCAAAGAAGAATGGGCTAACATGCTTCTCACCATATCTATAAGTGTTTGGTTTCTTTTTTCTATAATACTGTTCTATTCTGGTGTCCCAAGCATGATGTAACTAGCTTCAATTCCACACTCCTATAGATAGTTACCAGATAAACTAGGATTTCTCTTGGTTTTGTCATATATACTTTAATACTTATCACCGTTGTTAGAATTCACACATTTAATCCTTTATAAAATCCATCATACAACAAACCAAGACCAATAACGAAAGAATTAAAATGCAATTAAAATTTTCTATTACCATAATTACAAAAATATCCATCACGATCTAAAGCAACAATAGAAATTAAATTCCTTTTCATGTATCATGAGTGGGTAGCTTTCTAATCAAAATCATGCAATGCATGTCATTAACTTTTGGCTAACATGCTAGCCCTTCAATAAATTTGAGCAACACTTGGATAGATAATTAAGGTATTGAGGATTCCGTCACTCATACAATCAAAATCCTATGCACAACATGTCTATAAGCAAACATGAGAGTGTAGTCAAAGCATAAGAAGTCTCTAATGTACATCAAGCAGGGACTTTTTAAAAATAAGGAAAGGGACAATTCCATTTTATTAATATATTCCTCATTATATAGTTTTGAGTGTGTAGGGCATACTTTGATCCCAGCTTGATCCACAGTTGCCATTCAGGTTACCAGACATACCCCCTTTAAAGAGTATTCTAAGTCAAAGTCTAAATGACAAGAGTAAACATACTTTTTTCAAGTTGACATAAGGACTTTTCTCCTAGCTCACAAGGGTTCTGATGCACCATCTCATACAAACATGAAGATAAAAATGCAAGGATCGCAAACATATACTTTCTACTCATACTAGATAAATAATCAATGCTAAAAAGACACAAATACCCCTAAAACTAAAAAAATTTAATGCATTTGATCACAAATTCATATTGCAAGGCCTCTTCTTCATACTTGATTTTTACACCAAGTTTCATCCAAAAATGAGCATGTTTGCCTATCGAATTGGTTCACAAGGCATTTCTAACATCATGAAGAGGTACATAAACAATATCTTTTAATTTCAAAATATGACTGGAAGATAAAATTAGAGAAGTAGTTCTAGTTTTCTCTATTTGCACTCTGTTGTCATTTCCAAGCTTGACTATTAGGTCTTCATCATTTGATTTCTTTAGATTTCTAAATGCTTGTAAAGAATAGGAATTGTTACACTAGTATCTAACTACTAAGTATTTGAAGACACATCAACAATATTTGATTCAAAATATACTAGAGCTTAAGGGGTACCTTTTTTTTTTCTTTTCAAGCAATTTCTTATATTTGAAGTAATATGACTTCTTGTGCCTATACTTTTTGCATAATCTGTAATTTCCCTTGAATTGAGATTTCTTGGGCTTGTAATGTTGTTCACCCATTTTAATCTTCTTCTTTTCATAAATGATTTTGATTTTGTTATCCTTCTAATGTGCTCTAATTCCTTATTTTGAAGTGGAACCATGGAAAACAAAATTAGCTATTAGAATCTTTTCCTTCTTCATGTCCTTTTCAGCCTAACTAGCAATTAAGATTAACTCATTAATAGTCCACTTACCCTTTTGGATATTATAGGATGTCTTCAGAGCATTGAACTAAGCAAGTAAAGATTCAAATGCACACAATATTAGGAAACTATCTCCCAAATTAACTTTCATGCTTTTCAACTTATTATGATAGTGAACTGGCTTCATAATGTGTTCACGCACTCTATTAATATCATCATAAGTTGTCTTTTCAAGTAATAAGAGGCAATGCCCTTTATCAGCTTTGTCAAACTTTATATATTTTTCAACAACAGAGTCGAGAAAGATCTTAGCATTCTGAAACTCATGAACACTTTGCCTAATGATCATCCCCATTGTGTATTTCATAAACATCAGACACATTTTGTTTAAGTGTATCCATTTCTAATGTAGGTCTTTTGTTCAATTATAGAGTTTGCATTTATAACCGACTTTTCTTCTCTCGATGTTAAGTTCAAATTGATGATTACTAGATAATGTTTTAAAGATTCAGTCCACTCTTTATAGTTTGTTCGATTCAATGTCTTCAATGTAGAACATTGTATAGGCAAAAAAGCTAAAGAGAAAACTATTTATGAAATTAATCATAAGTACACATATAATGCATGTAAAAACTTGATCATGCTCTAATTTTCCTCGTAAAAAATAAACTATTCAATTGTCTATATAGTATTATACTATAAAACCCAACAATGATAGAACATTTAAGATTTTATTATACAATACAGAAATTAAATATTATATTCCCAAAACACCAATAGGCTGTTCAAGTTTTAAGAATATAATATTTAATTTTAACTCTCATATTATCACCAATAAAATTATATAAATAATATTACACTAATAGATATAAATATTATAAATATATCACTTTTTTTAATATATCTTAACAATTTTTATTTATCAAAATTTTATGCAATTGGACCTATGATAGGTAAGCACACAATTACACAAACTTTCATGATGTAATATGAGTAAACATGATTCCTACATAATTCTAACTTTATGCATATAAATATGTAAAATTCATATAATAACTAAATAATATCATAAAATTTTAGAAAAATTACATATTGTAACAAAATGTGTAGGACTCATATAGTAAAGCTTTCAGGTGCAAAAAATATCTTAAGTAAATTGAGAGAAATAAATAAAAATTTTAATTCTAGAAAAATCTAGAAAAAAAAGTCTAAAAAGATGAGCTCAGAGAGTGGAGCTCAATAATGCAATTTGCATTGCCAACGATCAGCCTCGGCTAGACGCATAGCCCACACGCCCACTTGCATAAGTGGACATATGCGTGACACATCCCTAGTTGTCTTCTTAACCCATTTTTGTTATAATTTGAGTCACGCAGATCCATTTTATTCCTAGTTTGACTTGGTTCTAATTCGATAATTTTTAGGCAATTTTCTCTTAAATTTTTTTATGGCTTTTAATTCTAAAATTATTCTAATACTAACCTTTGCTTTAATTTGAAGAAAAAAATGGAAAATTGTGCTTCAATTTTACACAAGAAAAATAAAAATAAAAAAAAACTTAAGACTAAACTTGTTTTTATCTTAATTTTTTCATTCAACTTATCTATTCCAGTAGGTGTTTTATCAAATTGATTTGAGATTTTTATTCCTCATACAATCCTAACACTAACCTAATCATCAATTTAAAGAAACTCATATCAATTATGCCTAATTTTTATGAAACATCTTTAAAAAAAAAAATTAGAGGTTCATATATGGCTTTTGGAATAAAAACCCAGAAAAATCACATAATTTCATAAATGAATTTGTACATATTGATCATATAATTCACATAAAATTATTCATACAGAGAACTTTACTGATTTGTTGTTATAAGACATTAAATTAAACTAAAATTGCTCACAACGTTCATGATTTTGAGAATAATTAAAAATTAAAAATTATCTCATCCTCATACAATAATAATCATATAATATTTAGAATGAATTTATACAAAATTCACTCGCACAACATAATCAATTTGGTTTTGATACCAATTGTGGGAAAATTTATGAATAAATTGACTAGTTAATCATGTTATAAGCATGAAGAGATGTGCAAATCAGAATATGCAAATGAAAATTAAGTATTTTGTTACCTCGATTTCTATACGAATCCATCACAATAGTATTTGATTGATTTCCTTAGCTAATCAGTAACATCCTCTCCAGTCCAAAAATCTTTACAATAGAATAGATGATCTCTCTTGGTAGTAGGATTACTGTTCACCTTAGAAAATTCTCCATCTCTTAGATCTAACTGTTAAACAAAGGAGAGAAAAATACTACCAGATGGGGTTACCAGTAGGACTGACTAGGTTTGAGATTATGGACCTATGTTACTTTTACAAAGCCAACAACACACTAGATTAAATCACCAATCGTAGTATATGCCTAATAGAAATAAGGCACACATTAACTCTAGCACATAGGCCCATGTGTCACCAAAAGCCCAGACTAAATTATCATGTAATGGGTTTAAATAAAATATAATTTACTTTGACATTAATATAATATTATAATTCAAATTTTACTATTAATCTGAACTATGTAAATCCTTTTGGTCCCAAATAATAGATGATCTTTTTTATCTAGATTCTACTTTGCAATGGAAGACTTTAAAATTCCTTTGGAAATTTATCAGAGTATTATTGTGGGTGTTTTCTGGTACTGTGCAAAATAGTGCTGGCATAGGCTCAGCCATAAATAAGCCCAATTAAGAACAGAGCTAAGATCACTAGATCGCCAACTGCAAGAGCACTATACAAGGTAGAAGTCCTGGCTCGCTAAGGGGCAAGCCCCGACTTGCATAGCCAATAATTCACCTTGCATGAACTCGCATCGCCTACTGCAAGCTCGTGAGTTCGATCTCGCTGATCGAAGGCCAATAGCAACCCTAGAACATGAATCCTAGCTCGTGTGATATGGCATCTTACGTAGCTGAGAACTTGTTAAGAGTGAACCTGAAATAGGCACCCTCTCAAACCCAACTTGTAGGGCCAGTCTGCAAAATGGAGCTAACAAGGGCCTACCTGTACAAAGCAATATACAAAAGTCAGCTAGCAGTCTCACTTGTCATTTACATTTATCACTTGATGTATTTGATATAACAAAAACACAACTTGTATAATCACATTTGTAGCTTCCCAGCCTCTATAAATAGGAGGGAGGAGATCATTGTAAAATAAAGAGGTCTAAAAAATAAATACTGAAACTCTATAGAAATTTCATTAGAGCAATAAAATAATACCGTGGATGTAGGGATTAGTGCTACTCAATTTTAGTCGAACCATATTAAAAATGCTTCTGCATCATTGCTATTCTGGCTCTTCATCTCCTCATTTTTCACTTGTTCAACCGAATTGCAGTTTAAGTGCCAAAGAACTCTTCAAGTTGGCTGAATTTGGACTGAACGAAATTCCTTCATTAACATTTTGGCACCATTTGTAGGGACTCGTCTGCATCTTGGTTGATCTTCTTTTCAACTACGATGGTTAAAGAAAGAGCCACCAGAGCTTCAAATGTTCCAATTGATCAACTGGAAGGTCATGTATTTACAACAGACTTTTCCACTGCTCTTGTTATAGGTGTTACCACTAGCTTGCCCCCAGCTAGCTCTTACCAACCTGTTGCTATTGTCAATAGGATTGATAGAGTACAAACCTAACATCAACGTCAAGAAAAATAGGAAAATATGATGGGAGAATTAACTAAAGTAGTTACAGTGTTAACACAAGCATAGGCTTAAGATGCGCAAAGGCAAACTGAGGTCATTACACCTGGAAATATGCACCAACAGCAACATGTTGGATGTTTATGCAGAGTCAACCAAGAATAGACCTCAGGTCGCCACCCCCGTGACCAGGAAAGAGAAAGGAATCAACAACCTTCTAGTCAACAGTCTGAAATGTAAGGTCCAATGATGGAAGAACTACTTCAAAGAATAAAGCAGCTAGAAGAATGACCTTAGGCTCAAGGTGATCAAGCTCACAGTGAAGAGAAGTCACCATTTTCCAAATAGATCGAAACTTAACCCCTCCCTCACAAACTTAAAGTTCCCATAATCCCGTTATACAATGAGGACACTAATCCTTATGACCATTTAGATGTATTCAGTGTTCAGATAGATTTGTAGACAGTTGATCCTCTAGTTAAATGTCGAGTTTTCTTAGCAACTCTAGGGGGTATGCCCCGGGCATGGTTCAAAAGCCTTTTAGCTTACTCAATATGTAGTTAGGAAGAATGTCAGGAAAAGTTCATCAGCCAGTACCGAGCGCTGAAGAGGCAACTTGTACCCTCTGCCACCATTTGATGGTCTTTTAGTGTAAGCATGAGTCACTAAAGGATTATATTGCTAGGTTTAGGCATGAAGCCAATTCTGTGGAAAATCCATATGAGGAAAACATTTTTACAGCAATCTTTGCAGGACTTCATCCCACAAAGATGAAAAACTTTACAAAAGTATATACAAGTCCTCGGTGAAGGATTTAACTAAGTTCTATAAGTGAGCTACCAAGCAAATTAGGTGGGAGGAGACCTTTGGCTCAAAGGAGTCCAAGCAAAAGGATGAGGTGAACAACTCCACCCAAAGCAAGAGGAGGAGCAATGGGAGTTAGAATAACGGCTCCGACAGTCAGCTCACCAAAAAGACCAGAGACAAGCAACCTCAACATCTAGGCCACCATGATCACTATAGTGTCCTATCAGACACTTCAAATAGAATATTTGGGACAAAAAAGGGTAAAGAAGACTTCAGGACTCCAAATCCCTTAAGGACTTCTCGTGCAAATAGAAACATGAACAAATTTTATGCTTACCAAAATGAAGTTGGGCATAACACTTTGGATTGTTGAGCCCTCCAAGATGTGATTGAAGATCTGATCAAGAGGGGTCGTTTAAAGGATTATGTGGCATGACTTACGGGATAGCAACCTTCTTAGCCTCAATGGAATCTTGAACAAAGGCAGGTGGCTGTAGTGAGAACCATATTTTGACCCTACAATGAAGCATGTGGAAGCAACCCAATTTTTATGTATAATAGTCTTTGAACAGATTTTCAACGAAATGAAAATTTGTAGTAAGCTCCTGAAAAAGCGAGCTCCCCTATCTGATTGTATCCTTTAAGTATTTGGGTTAAATTGGTATCGCACTAATGTGACCTACTTTTTGGCACTGCATTAGTACAACCAACTTAACATTATCGCATTAGAATGACCTACTTCTTAGCATCGTCCTAATACAATCTAGTGTGCATAGGACTAACTTTCTATGGCTCCATATGTAAGAAATGGTCCGGCCAAAAAGAGGGAAATTTCAAAAATTTTCTTCAGAAGAACCTCAACTGGCCGAACCCCTTCCCCGAA
>JANHAO010022844.1:0-12062 GCA_026873985.1 Saraca asoca
TTCTAAGTGAAAATAGCTATTTTCTACTATACTTGGGATTGCTTGAAATTAAAAACATAACTTTTATATGAATGTTTTAGAGCACCTACTCATGTCCTTGTCTATTTTTTATAAAAATGTAGTAACTCTTACTTTTTTTTTTTTGATTTATTATGGGTGTTGTTTAAACTGAGTTTTAAATTGTGATTTTTATTCTTTATACTACAAGTATGTTTTGGTTTATAGGTATTGTTTAACATAGTTGCTAAATGAATTCTATTATTCACTATATAAGTACATTTTAGTTTATGGATATTGCTTAAACCTAGTTTAAACTATCGCTTCTATTTCTTTTAATAATATAAGTATGTTTTAGTTTGTAAATAGAAGAAATTTTCAAGTGTTGAAACTTCAAGAAAGGGCATTTAAAATGACATGAGATTAAGTAAACAATCTACTCAGTAGGTTTCTTAGAAACCCATTGTTGGTCCTAAAAATAGTGATTTTCCCCTTAGATTAGATGATCTTTAGTTTGTGATTCTAGTTTGTTTTATAAAAGTAAAAATCTTTAAACAAGATGATTATAGTAAAATTATTGGACAATCAAGATTAAATTGAAATCACTGATTAGATGTAATATTGAGTAATAGAAAATCAGTTGAATAGAATAATAGAAATAGAATATATGCAAAATATATGTGTGCAACAAAAAGATAATTTGCAATAAAGATAAAAAACAATAAAGAACACAAATATTTTTAAAGTGGTTAAACTTCAATTGAAATGCAATTGAAATTTGCATCCATTGGATAATTCTCATCTGGATTAGATGTAATATTGAGTAACAGAAAATCAGTTGAATAGAATAATAGAAATAGAATATATGTAGAATATATGTGTGCAGCAAAAAGATAATTTGCAATAAAGATAAAGAACAATAAAGAACACAAATATTTTTAAAGTGGTTGAACTTCAATTGAAATGCAATTGAAGTTTACATCCATTGGATAATCCTCAACTGGATGGTTACTTTTATTAACAACCATAAGAATTAATCGGGCTCCTACATACCAGTATATAATACAAAATTTAACTAGGCTTTTGTTAACCTCTTACACAAGACTTAACCAAGCTTTTGCTAACCTAGATGTAAAAAGTCTTTAATCTTCTACAACTATGATCAACCTCATAGTTTAAAAGATACTACAAGAATTCATCATACTTTCAACTAATTATGATCAATCTCATAATTAAAGAATATGTAAAGGGAAGATCAACCTTTTCCTTTGTATCTCAGATTTCTGTCAACCTAGAAATCTAAAAATTGAATAAGATAAAAAGTTAGAAATACAATACTTTGCAATTGAGATACAAACCT
The DNA here is from genome assembly GCA_026873985.1 of Saraca asoca. Taxonomy (NCBI): domain Eukaryota; kingdom Viridiplantae; phylum Streptophyta; class Magnoliopsida; order Fabales; family Fabaceae; genus Saraca; species Saraca asoca. The sequence goes on from JANHAO010022844.1 coordinate 1,358, forward strand.
CAATTATCTAGTGTTTGTTCTTCAAAAATTTGCTTCAAGAATGATTGAATAGATGAAATCTAATGAGATAATGATAAATTAGTTTATTGCTCTAAGCTTTCTTTATTTTTCACAATATATGTTATATTTGAAATGAAACATGGGGTTTTTATAGTGTGTTGTAATCAACATTTAAAAAATAACTAACTTTTAGTCTATGAATTGATTCAAAATTGTTACCAACTAATGAATCAATTTATAAATCAATTCATCTATGAATATCATAAAAAAGTTCATGATGGAATCAGTGCATGAATCGATTTACAATATAATGTAAACAGGTATGAATTGATTACATAATCGATTCAGAAATATTCCAAACTTTCAATAAAACAAAATTTCAAAATAACTATCCATGAATTGATTTGTAAATCAATTCAAGTTGATTTCACAAGTTTTACAGTATGAATCACTTCATGAATCGATTCATATAGTGAAAAATAGTTTTTATAAAAGTTTCATTTGTGAAAAAGTATTTGAAAACTTTTATTTAATGCTCATATCAAATGATTTATTTCTACATCTATTTAACTAATTTAAGAAGCTTAGTTGGATCAAATTAGATTAGAACATACTTGCAATATATCCTAGTCAAAAAATAAAAATACTATGTGTAAAGTGGATTTCTTGAAAATCCTTGATCAACTTTAAATCTGCAAACATTTAACAAACATTAAACACATAAAAATTTTATGATATTGTTCAAAATTGTTTTCTAACATCAAAATTGAAGAATGTATGCTAGCAAAGCTAACACCCATTATTTTTTTCTTTTTCAAGTATTGAGTTGCACCTTGTTGACTAGTTGAAGATTGAAGATAATGTTTTGGAGAATAAATTTTGGTAGTTGATAGGCATAGTGCATATGCATATGTATAGCCAATCATGGTCTTGATATAAATGTTGTTTTATGTCTTGTGAATATGTTAGAGCCTTTGGATCATTTTTACAGGTTGTCTAAAAGGACGTGTGGACCTAAAAATGTCCAAAAAACTGAGGAAACTCTATTGGACTTTTTGTAAATTTTTTTAAAAAGTACATATAAATAAAGCTTTTGGAAATTTTGAGTATCGTTGTCCTTTATATTTTAATTCAAAAACATATATCATAGATTTATTTATTAGGTTTGGGGCAAGTTCCAATGGAACTTGTAAAGTGTAATATGTATAAAAATGTAGTGTATAACTTGTAAAACAACACCACCAGATGTCTTCCTATGCCAGTTATGCTCCAAAAATTGAGACATGATGCCATGCATTTCTTTGGAGTAATTTAGAGAGTTTAACAACTAGTATTTTAGGTCCTTGAATCCTAATGGGAAATTTAATTGGATATCTGGCTTCTTATGAGAAGATAAGGGGCGGTAGGCTGAACTTGAGCACTATGAGACATTTTTTTGAATGTGTATAATTGCAACTTACTTGATATGGGCTTCAAAGGTCTTAATTTCACTTTGGAACAGGGGATGGTTAAGGAGCGTTTAGATCAGCCATTATACAACCTGAGTTAGAGGACTTCCTTTTAAAATGCCTATGTTATTCATCTTCCACCATTTAAATAGGACCACAAACCTCTTCCCCTGAGAATGCTAGATTTGTCATTGAGGGTGTAAGGTAATCCACCTTTCCTTTTTTTGGCTGTTTAGTTAACAAATAATTCTTTTCATAATTTGATGAAGTATTGTTGGGCTAATGGTAAGGATTGAAACTAGGCATCTCTTTGCTTCTGGAATAAAGTTATCAAATGGAATGTTAACTCCTTCTGGTAGCTTAATAAAAAGAAAAAAAAAATGCCATAGTGCTAGACTTAAAGTGTCAACAAAAAGCTTACAAATGATTTGAAGGTTTTCCTTGAAAATCTTCAAAAGGATTTATGGAAGAAGTATGAAAATTTGATGATTCAAGAAGAGCTTACTTAGAATAAAAAAACCTCATAATGTATGGCTTTTAATGGAAATAAAATACTAAATTATTTCATGCTACAACCATCATTTGAAGAAAGTGTAATAGTGTTGAAAAGCTAAAAATGAAGATGGTAAGTGGGTGGAAGAAGTTGTTGTCTTAAAAAATATGGTCACATAATTCTTTCAAAATTTGTATTCCAAATAACATTTCCAAATCATTAGTTTCCCGATTATTAATGCTTTTGTGGCATTTACTAATACAGTCTTGAGAGAAAGAGGAAGCTTGATTACTATGGAAGAAATAAAAGTTGCCATTTTAGCATGGGTCCCTTGAAATCTCCTGGTTCAGATGGATTTTACACTATTTTCTTTTAGAACTAGTGGGAGACTATAGGTAAATCTGTATGTAATCTTATTATGGAGATCTTTAAATATTGACTTTGCTAGAGTTTTGATGTTAATGAAACTTCCATTATTCTATTTCCTAAAATGGATAATTCTAAGTATTTGAAGTAATTTCACCCCTATCAATCTATGTAATATAATCTATAAGGCAATCACAAAAATTGTGGTGAATAGATTGAAACCTCATATAAGTTACTTGATGCCCTTAATCAGAGTAGATTGTCCCATGAAAACAAAGTACTGATAATTGTAGTGCAAGAAATAATTCCTTCTATGAGATTGAAAAAGGGGCCTAAAGGTTAGCTGACAATAAAAGTCAATTTAGAGAATTCATATGATTGCTTTGATTGGATTTTGTGTAGGATACTCCAAAGGAAATAAGTCTCTAAAGTAAAGTTATATCTCTTGTCATGGTTTATGTGACTGCCTACTCTATGCAAATTTTATAGAGTGGCTTTCTAAGAGACAAGTTTAATCCTTCATGTAGAATGGTGACTTCCTTTCTCTGTAAGTATTTGTTCTCTATATAGAATGTCTCACTCATTGTATCAATTATGCGGTTGATAATAAATTCTGGAAGCTAGTTGTGTTATCCAAAATAATGCTTCCATTTTCCCATTTATTTTTTGTGGACGATCTAATGCTGTTTGTTGAAGCCTTTATGAACAAGTTGATGTGATTAATTTCTATCTTGATATTTTTTCCCTTAATTGGTCAAAAGGTGAATAAGGATAAGATAAAAGTTTTTTTGCTCTAGAAACGTAAATCATGTATGGGCTAAAGAGCTGAGTGAAAAACTTGGCTTTGGTTTTACTCACAACTTGAGGAAATATTTAGGGGTTCCTCTTTTTCATAAAAGACTCACCAAATTCCACTTATAATCACAATGTTGATAGAATGTAGTGGAGACTTTTCTTTTGGAGTGCACGGGCCTTCGCTAGGAGAGTTATAGCCTTGTTCTATGTAACCTAGTCTTTTTCTTTTGGAGGTTTATGATACTATAGAAAGCAAAATCCATAGTTTTATTTAGGATTGTCTTATGAAACTAGAATATCTCACCTTGTTAATTGCGATATGGTTTGTAACGTAAAAGACTCTGGATGGCAGTGAATGAAGCTTTTCTTATAAAGAGTGGCTTTAACCTCATGACTAAGAAAGGCTCTATTTGGACTCAAATTATCTGTAGTAAATATAAATGTAGTGATGAAGTAATTCCTACAATCATTAATAAATAGAACTTTTCAAATTTATGAAAGGGAATTAAAAAGGTATGGCATAGTGTTCTCTTAGGTATTGAGCTATTTCTACTAGAAGAAGAGGAATGTTCTACAATATAATAGGATATATATAGTCACCTAAGTGACTTTTTAATAATAATAAATGATTCTAGTTGCATGAACCTTATCATACATGAATCACTAATATCTAGTTATATGCACTTTCACATTCAAAATACATGCTCTCACACTGAACCTAAATAATGTAATATTAAAAGACACATGAACGTAGGCACATAGAAATTACAAAATTATTATTTCCAATACTCCCTACTAATTTTGTAATATCTTCAATCCTATACTTCATCCAAAATCTTCAAACTTGAAAGGTTTTCAAAAAATTTTGCATTGTACTCTTAAAGATAGAGTACAAAAATCTTCTTACAGTCAACATCATGGTTTTGCTTGTGACATTTAGTAATGATACTTGTCTTGAGCCTCTTAGCATTTCTTTGAATATTCTTTTTCATCTTATCGATTTGACTCAATACCATCATGACTTTTAGGGGTGCTCCTAAGTCTTTCTCTTCTTTATGTGTTTGATTTCTTCAACTACAACTTTGCTCCATTGCTTATCTTTCATATTGTCCTCTTCTTCTTGCTTTTTCTTGTTGTTTAATTGATTGAATTCTTCTTGCATTTTTGTCAAAATTGTCATGAATGTATCTTTGTCTTTCGCCTTGGTCATGACCGTAACCTCTTCTTCTACAAAGAGATAAGACAAATCATATGTAAAATTTGTCATAAGTAGTATAGTCTTTTCTTCTTCAAAAAGACCAAACAAATCAGAGCCTATTTCTTCATGGAATAAACAATTCCAGATAGCATCTTCAAATTCATCAGCTCCTATCATAGGTGATGTCTTTTACTTCCTCTTCAAAGAAACAAGACAAATCTTGAGTTATCTCATCTTGGATTTTATCATTCAATATTGATCTTTCATTCTCAATATCTCCTTCCATAGGTGGTGTGGTATTTCCTTCTCCTTTTCTTCCTTTTCCACTTTTGCCTTTTATTTTTCTTCCTTTTTGAAAAGCCTTTTGCAAATTCTCCCAAACTTGTTTTGTGGTGGTTGCATCTGCTACAATTTCAAACAACAAATCATCCAAACCTTAATGAATGAATGAAAGGGCTAGTTCAAATAGAAATTAGACACATAAAAATTACAAAATTATTGTTTCTAACAGTTTCAAGATTGGGTCAAACAAAGGTCTTCTGGTCTCCTTCTGTTGATGGTGAGTTTTTAATTTGTGATAATATTATTTTATTTGTAATAGCTCCCTGAAGAGTGCAAGATCCTCTTGGAATTCTCTTTGCAAATGAAAAGGCCCAAAACGCATTAAACCTTTTCTTTGACTTCTCATCCATGAAAAGCTATTTACTAAAGTGAGCATAGTAACCAAACATGTGACTGATGATAACAGATGCCCTAGATGTGATCAAGGTGCTGAAACAATACTACATGCACTTCGAGATTGCCCCAGTTAGTAGTACTTGGTTAAGGCATTTTTGATTAAAAAATGTCAATTTTAGCACTATTTTCATAATATAGATACAAGACTTCATTTTTAAAATTCATTTTTGTTTTTTGCATTGAAAATTCTCTTCAATAATTTTTTACCACATCTTCAAATATTCATAGTGGCTCTAAAACTAAAATTCTTTGTAACAATGATAATTTTATCATCATCTAATTTCATTAAATAAGAAAATTAAATAAAAATTTATTTTTAACAAAAGAAAAATATTTTTATCATATAAAAAATTGAGGTTATATTTTAGAATAAACCTCTAAAAATTGTGTTTATATATGAGAAATTAATTAATGGAAAAAGGACTTGTATCTAACAAGACTTCAAAAATTAATAGTCACACCTAAAAAATAAATAAAAAATAAGACATTTGACAAATAAGCCAAAAAAAATCACAAACAAATCTAAAAATTTGTGATAAACAAAAAAAAGGCTCAAATTTAATAAATAAAACACAATAAATGAGGGGGGAAAAAGGAAAGAAGAAACAAGAGATTGAAGTTATAATTTCACCTTCAAAAGCAATCATTGATTTCCTTCTATTAAAAATGATTTCTTTTTCAAATTTTGGTACTTATGATGAAGGAGAAAAAGAAAGAGAAATAAAAAATGTGAAACTATAATTATTAGTGTTATGGGCAAAGTCCGCTACCACGAGATGGGCTGGCGAAAGCCTAACAAGAGTAAAGCTCAGTGAGAAGCCAAGTCTGCCCCAAACCGTGAGGTCGTAAAGTAGCAGCCTCCAGCTCGCCAGCGATACGAGCTCACGACTTGTATGAGTTCGACCTCACAAGACAATAAACAACTCTTTGCACATAAGCTCCAGCCCGCTTGGCCATAATGCCTCATTCAGCTAGAAGCCTACTGAGGTTAAGCATAGAACCAAAGAGCAACTTGCACCGTCATTTTGCGAGTACGGCCCGAAATGGTCCTATCGGCATAAAGCACTTGACAGAAGTCCATTAGTAGTCTATAGATGTCAACTTGTTGTACTTAAATTGTCTTGTATATTTATTATCTGATATAATAGAAATACAATATATAAAATTACCTATGTAACCCCCTTCTCTCTATAAAAATGGGAAAGGAGCTCATTGTAAAAAAGGTTTAAAGATCGATATTGAAACTTTGTAAAAATTACTCTTGAAGCAATAAAATAACTCCATAAACATAAGGATCGATACTGTTCGATTTTGGCCGAATCATGTTAAACTCCTGCATTCTGTTCTCCTTTGTCCCTTTGCCATTTCGCATTTCCTGACTATTTCCATAACCGGATGACAGCTTGAGTCCCGTAAGAACCTTTCTCATTAGCCAGATTCAGATAGAACAGAAATCCACCATCAACAATTAGTTAAAAAATATTTCACTATATTTCTAACAAGATATGCTTAGTTGGAAATAAAATGTAGGATTTCATACTAAATGAGATGCTTATGTCATTTTCATATGTTTCAAAAGAAATTAATGTATTTTTCTCAATAAATATTTATAGGAAGTTTTTACATTAACTCTGGACTATGATTAAATATTTACGGAGAGAGTGAGCCTTTAGTTGCTTAATCCCAAGAGAAGAATTGCCAATGTTGATGAAGCAGCAATAAGAAATGATGCATTTGTTGTTATATTTGACTGTCATTAGAATGAAGTGAAAGTATTAAGTAGGGTGATAAAATTGCTTACTACCCAGGAATGAGAGTGGTTAATGATAAAAATTAATACGTAAAATTAGCAAAACATTTATGAAATATTTGACTTTGTATTTAAAAAATTTATTCTCTTTGAGAAGGATTGTGTGCTATTTGAAACATATTAGCAGCATATTCCAAAAAATAGCTGTAAACATTAAGTATGTATGCATAAAACGTTTTGAAACAAAGTATCTACAGAAAAACCAAAGAAGATAACGCTACCAAGTGTGACAATTGTATATGAAGTATCCACCGAACAACTGAAGGGCAAAATTTCTAAAAGTGGGTCAAATCATCACGGATGAACTCCGCACCCGGTGGTTCATCTGTCCAAGACTGAGCCACCTGCTCTGGGAACTTAAAATCATTGGCAAACAGACTAGGTGAGTATGCCTCTTCGAGCTCAGTGACATCCCAAAACCATTGGCCCCCCATTGGGGGCCATAACTGTTGAGGTATATCCAATACTCAACCTGAAAAGCACCATGTTCATTAGACAAGCCTCCATAGCCTACAATTGAAACCGCATGATACACAGCATAATGCATCTCGTCATGTTCTTCTATCATCGTACTCCCCCCTGACGCTGGTAATCCTCGTATTAGAACTAGCGCAATCATGACCTACAGCAAAATTGCCAAAAATTGGGCCATGACGATGTTGAAAGGGTTAAATGACACCCAATAGTCCATTCTATACGTAGGCTGCAGATTGAGAAAACAACTTCATTAGAAAGTATGTCTATAAAATGTTAGATAAGAATTATTTAAGTATCAGTTGAAAAAGCATCCACAATCATGTGTAGCCATGCGAGGATATTCCACATGTCGTATTCTAGATGCGTGGGATCTGAGAAGGAGTTGATGCCTCAGCAAAAATAATGGCGGGAATGCATTTCTCTGAAAAAAAAAAATATTATTATTAAAAAAACATATTCCATGCAAATAATAAAATAATATATATTAAATACTTACTGGGTTATAACTAATAACTGCTTTTCCGCTGTGAGGAAAATAAGTTCCTTCAGTGAATCTCACTCGAACTGTCCAAGTTAGGCATCATTTCTACAACGTTGTTATTCAGACGATTAGGCGAATCCTCAAACAATTAATGTAGTTCTTCTTGACAAAAATGGACAGGAAATTCCCTTCCCTCCCGTAAATAACGCAGTCTATAACGTGCTTCGCAAGTATCAGCCATTGCAGCAGCTAGACAGCCATCTAAAAAAAATAATTATTAATTAAAGCTTAATTTTAATTTATTTAGAAAGTGAGATTATGCAGTAGTTACCTAACTATACAAGTAGTTATGATGTCTAAACAAGTCCTGCATTAAATGTAAATTAAACGACAAGGGATGTGTTAAGCTACTTTTTTCTTTTAATTGCCATGCTAGAACCATGCCTTAATTCTATGCTTGAAAAAGAATTTCAATTTAATTAAAAAATGAGGCAAGTATTTGCAATTGATATAAGGCTTTCTATGTTTCTGTTGTTGAAGATTTTGGAGTGTCAGTTTGTGTTACGCATAGTGTTAAGTTTTGAACGTCTCATATTTTCATGTCATTATACATTATATCTGATCTCTGATGTGGAAGTTATGATTACAATACAATATTCATGGCATATTTTAATCCTGTTACCCCTGTTTAATGAAGCTCAAGGGTACAGACAGAAAATTTATAAGAAACAAGAACGCATGGTAGACTTCTCAGGAAAATTACAAAAAATTAGAAAAAAAAAAAAGACAAACTCATCCATAAACAAAGTCCTCCAATCCCACTGCATGTTTGTCAAAGAAACTCACTGATACAAACTTATGATAGATGAAGCTGATCTTTATAACCACCAAGTTCAAAAGTTTTCCAAGTCTACAAACACATGTTTGTCCATAATGCAGAGATCTAATGGAATTACAGTAGTTCACTTTGTCCATAATGGGACCTGAAAAATCAATTCCATTTCTGGATTCCTTTTGAAGATGCCTTGGCTACTAGACTTTTTTTTGCAGAATTTTCTAAGGCAGAGGTGCCCAAGGTAGTGATGAGTGATCCTGCTAACTATCTATAGTTGTTGCTGGTTGAGCAGATTTAATAATTTCATATAAATTGCACTTGCTTTTTGTATAATCTTTTGTCTCCAAATTATAATCTTATTTATCTATATTTATAATTATAAAATAATAAAAAATATTTTACTTGTTTGTTAAATTAAACAGGAAATTATTTTCTTCAATTATTATAATATCATACATTATTTTTTAATCATTAGATATATAATTGACATGATTTGCATCAAAGTTCTTTATTCATATATAAGTAAGTGAAATTAATTTTTATGAAAAATGTTTTCTAACAAAACAATTTAAACATAAAAATAAAAAGAATCTTGATAAATTTCTTTCTGCTACAAGGCTAACAGAAGATCTAAAAAAATTCAGTCATGACTTCCAACTTTACATCTAGCCAAAAAGAAAGAAAGAAAGAAAAAATTCCAACCTCAGGTGAATTAATGATAAATTTGGAGAGAGAAAGTAAGGAAAGTAGAGGGAATTTAGGTGAGGTTTCTTTTTCTTATTAATCTATTTTATCTTTCTAAATTAATGTCAAATTTTTTTAATAAATATAAATATTTTTACACCAAATGCGTGCTAAGTCCACGAATTAACTTGTATTGCACAGAGTTTTTTAGTAAAAGATTTTCGCATTTTATAGGGTAACCCATTATAACCCCTACCCTGCTCAGATTAATACATGGGACTCTGTTGATCGGCCCACTTATTTTTGAAAATAGATTTTAAAAAATATCCAAACAAATATATTGTAATAAAATCAAACATGTTAAAATAGAACTTTTAGTATAATTTTATTAAAATATGATGTTATGTGTATTATATTTGTGTGAAAAATGGTTTTTTTTCAATATTTTTATATTTATTTATTGATTTTTATTTTTATTTATTAATAATTTTAAATTTTTTTATATTTTTATATGAGCCGATTAGCCCGCTAGACAATCTGGTTCAACCTAGATTTGGAATGAACAGCTTAGAAGCCAGCCTATATGAATGTATGCCTAATCAGGCCTAATCATGTAAACTGATTGGTTTAGGGTCGTACCAACCCATTTTTAGTGCTATTTAGAAATGTATATGATACTTTTGCACTTTGACGCTAGAAAATATGATAATTGCACAAATGACCCTTTTAATTAAGTTCTACTTGTGTCTTGGTTTGTGTTATTGAGAAATTTGCTTTCACTTATTTTTAATATAAGTAACTAGTATGGCATCGAGGGATGCACGAATAAAAATAATATATTTTTTATATTTATAATTTTATATTAGGTTTAATATATTATTTAATTTATTATATTTTAAAATTGTAAAATTGTATTTTAAAATACTATTTTTACAAACACTATTTGAAATATGTATTTCATAATTTTAAATTAAACAAAATCTAATCTGCTTGATGTATGTCATTAAAAAACATAAAAATTAATTTTAAAACATATACTTGACAACAAAAAATATAAACAACTATAGTAATTATAACGATTTAAGATGATATACGCAATAAGGAGAAATTTAATATGCTAAAGTCTGAGTGTTTTTAGTTCACAAATAGTCACTCTGATTATCCTTCATAATTTTTTGTTGTTGTATATCTTGTTCCAATATCAAATCAAATCAACAAATATATACATTAGGCGAGAGATATGGAAAAAGAGTAAGTGAAAATCATTTTAGCATTAAAATATAAGAGAATACTAGCCTTTATAACATAACAAAATTATTTTAAATTTATAATTCTTGAATCCAACATTTCAATTTTTAACGAGTATCACTAATTGAATTC
>JANHAO010022845.1:0-12070 GCA_026873985.1 Saraca asoca
AAAAAATTCAGAAACTAAAACCAAATCCTTAATTCACATTTGAAAATGAGTTAATTTTGATGAGTAAATATTCATAACTTGGAAAATGAGTATGGTTCATACTAGAAACTTAGCTGATGAAAAACTTGAACTACTTTGGCCAAATCGCAGATGTTTCAGAAGAAGGTAGTTTCAGCTACAATCAGTTGACACTGGAATTGGAAAATGGCCATATCAATGCCCTATTTTACAACCCTTTGAACTAAACAATGGCCATATCTCTAACCAAATTGCAGATGATAAAGAACTATAACAAGATCATGAATTTCTGAACTAACCAAAATGAAAAATAGGCTTGACTTAAAAACATAGTAAAGATTCATTCCCTCTAGAAAACTATAAACCTAATTCCATTGAAAAAAATAAATAAATAAATAATATAATCAATAACAAAGAATTACCTCCGTTTTACGAAGATAGTCATTGATGTCCAAAACATAAGCTTCATGATTTTGAGGATCATCCAACTTCTCGTTAGTGCCAAACTATGCCTTGACTTTGGTACCATCCAGCTTCGGGTCATCCAACAAAAGGCTCCTTTTTATTATCACTATCTTCTTCGCCTTGGTCTTCTGACATTTTAGTTTCTATGGCTCCAGTCCCAAGTTTGAATTCTCAGGAATAATAGCCTTTGACAAATTAGGAAATTCCCCCAATACCACTCGCTACTTCCAGAAACTAGGGTTACAGAGAAGAAAAAAATTAACTACCAAAATATGGGAAAATCAAAACTAAAAATATGAGAATGAAATAGCAAAAAGGGGAGAACTAACCTTAAAAGATGCAGTGATTAGATAAAATCTAGTAATATAATCTTTTGAATAATGGCCCACTTAGTATGTATTATTGTCGATTAGAAGAAGAAGAATGCTTTTAAGGACTATAACAGTAGCTGAGAGAGAAGGGTCTGAAAGAGAGGAAGAAGTAGAATAGGGTTAGAGTATGAAGAAGATAACAAGGAAATAGGGTTTTGTGTGAGGGAGAGTACTATACTGCAATGTGTTTCAGAGAATAGAGTGCAAAAGAAAGATACAATTTCTGTTAGTTCATAACTTTCAAGGATTTTGAGTCCATGCTTTTGTTATAGTGTTTATGGTGGTTTGTTGGAAACCACCACTAAAAGCTGGCTTTTGTAGTAGTGTTTGCAACGGTTCCCTAAATCACTGGAAAGTTCATCATTTAAAGGCAATTAAAGGAATCACCACTAAGAAATGTGATATTTTGTAGTGATAAACCTATGCATTGGACCTTTGCTATGGACTTATAATATAGACTTTTGTTATAAACCTTTGTTATGGATTAAAACCAAATCGACTATGATGGATTGTAGGACAAAAATAGTAAAGGTGGGTAATTTAGGGTGACTCGACCGAAACCAATCAGAATAAACAAAAAAAATATGATCAAAGGTGAGTCTGGATTGGAAATAGGTAGAGATGTGTTTTTTTTAGGCTAAATCGATTTTTTGGTTAGGTTCAATCTCTGGGTAGTTAACCAAGACAAACTAAAACCTAACTATGAATTTCTAGATGACATCATTTAGCTTCCTTGTTGCCTTAGTATTTTACCTTTCTCATATTCAAATGAAGCCCTTTATTCCCTTCATTTTTTTCTTTCTATTTTACCCTAAAAGAAACCTTAGCTAAGCTCCTTACTCTGTAATTATGCAATCTTGCCCCACTAGCCTGCTTATTGGTACTGGGAACTGGTCAAAATCCATCACTCCTCACATTCCTAACCTTAATGCCATTGAAAAAGAGCTAACTAATCATTGAGCTAGCTGCATATTGCCCGCAAAGGTAAGCAAATATATTTTCAATACAAAATTATGATTTAGTTTCTCTCTTTATATTGTTTGAATGTTTGTATTTTATTTTGGATATTTCATATCTTTGATTCTTTTTTAAAATCTATTTGAGTTTAAGGTTTATTTATGAAAATTGCAAAGTTGTATTTGAACATCTGTTCAAGTTTCTACTTTATCTCTAAATGTATTAATTTTCAAATATGAAAATATTCTCTGTTCTATAAAAACAAAGTGAAATTAGAATGTTGAAGTTTGAAAATATTTTTTTGTTTTTTGAAAATTAAAATGAAGTTAGTATGAAAATTGGTAATTTCTTAATTAAACCTAGATTGAACTATGTTTGTTGATGTTGATTGTTGACCCTTAGAATGTTGAATATTAGCTATTGTATGGTAATTGGCTATTTTGCTGGTTTTGAAACTCCATGACATATTGATATTGATTTATTGGGTTTCTTGTATGTGTATGTGTCTTAAGTGCCTTTGCATTGATTTGCTTATGTGAGGCAATATTTTTCCTTTAAATTACTTGTTTTGTATGTGTTTTTGCATTCCACTTTAGTAGTTTTGTGGTTGTATGTCAATCATGCTTAGGTGATTAAGTTTAGTAGCTTTATGAATTTGTTGAGAAATATTGAAGAATATGACTTTTGTTCTATAAGGTATTTTGAAATCGTAGACTATCCAAACATGGAAGATATATATTCTATTATTACTTGTTAAAGCATAGTGTAATTTATGCATAGTTTGATATGACTTATGTTACTTGTTAGGGCCTATAACTCTTATAAGAAATCAATTCACATAGTGTATTTTACACTAAATATGAAAAATATGTTGTTACCTATTGGAGCATGGCCTATAACAGTAGTACATGTTCTATTCTAGACATGTCTCTTTTACAAGTTATTAGCTTTTGCTAATATATCTAATAAAGCTTTAATGCTTTATCAGAGCATTAAATGCTTGTTCATTTTAAATTCATAAAGAGTTGCTTATCTACTAGTACTAATTGAACTTATGCTAAAAGTTTAGCCTTTTATAAAAATTTAAGTTAGCTTAAACACTTTATATAGGGACATCTGGAGTTATTGGCTGACTAGCAATAACTTGATTGTAAAATTTAATATGTTTTAGATATCTACTTATGGATGCTGAGGCTTATGCAGTTAGTCCTAATGGTGTTGAAAATGCTCCAACTAGGAATAGAGACAAACCTCCTCGGAGATCCCATTTGGAACCATTTCCAACATATAAATGAAAATGGAATGGTGAAATACAAGAGTTATGGAAAACAGTTTCCGCTAGACCCCAAAAGGATGGGATGTTAACATTAATATTTCACTAAAAGTGATGTGGAGAGGCAAATAATTAGATTTAGGGTTATGTTGTATGGATGTTTAGAGTTGTAATTTGTAATGTTGTTTTAGCTTTCATGTTTGAATAATTTGTAATGAACCTTAAACTTATGAGTTAATGCAATTGGTTTATGCTTAATTTTCCAAATTTTTGGTCATTATTGAATTTCTTAGCTGTGATTTCTTCCAAATGTGTGATTGTGACTATTGCTAGTGTAATTATGATGTAATTTATGACTTTCACTAGTAGGTAATGCTATATGGATAAGCCTAGTGAGCTGTCAACTGCTGGCACAACAGCTAGTACTGCAATTGTTGCTACTTAAGAAGGAAGACTAAGTGCACAATCATTTCCAACAATAAAGAAACTTGGTCAAAAAAAGAAGAAATGCATAAAGAGGAAGCTCAGAGCCAACAAGGTAGTTGGTATAAAAAGAAAGAATAGCACTCTGTAGGATCATTTCGAGAGAGTGCTTAATGAGGAGGTGAGTGAACTAATAGCTAAATGCATGTATTATGGAATTAGGTTTCTATGTGGTAGTTAAGAGCATGAACCTTCAAACATATTGGCTCATATCCCCAAGTGTTCTAAAGACCCTTATGCCTTAAAGAATAACCCTAAACAACAAGTGCTTGATTTTTATAAGCAATCTAATAAGACAATATTTGTAGCTTCCAACCCTTATGCATATGACCTAAAAGAGTGTAGAAAAGTCATCTCTATGTTTGTCATATGTGGTAAGCAACCTTTTAGGGTTATGGCTTCAAACACATGTGCAAGAGATTGCAACCCCAAGTGCATGTATCCTCTAGACATAGTATAAAAAGAGATTGCATAAAGCTTTACTTAGAAGAAAAGATTAAATTAAAAGCTTTATTGAAGTCTAATAGTGTTAAGGCTTGTATAACCACTGATTGTTGGACAAGTGTGCAAAATCTTAACTATATGGCATTGATAGTTCATTCACATATAGTGATTAAAAGTTGCACATTAATTTCTGTCTCACACAAAACCATAAGGGGGAATTCATAGGAAAATAGATTGAACAATACATGAACGAATGGGGTATAAAGAAGTTGTTCACTGTTACCATGGACAATGCTAGCTCAAACAATAGGGCCCTAGAATGCTTGAAAAAAATTAAAGAATTGGAAAGGTTTGGTTTTAGATAGTGAAATGATAGATAGGAAGTGTCGTGTCCACATCTTAAACCTATTTGTCAGTGAAGGATTGAAGGATATCCATGCCTCCATTTCAACAATCAGGAATGTAGTGAGGTATGTGACATCCTCTCTTCTAAGGTTAGCTAGGTTTAAGCAAGCTATAGAGGATAAACACATAACTTGCAAAGCCATTGTATGCCTTGATGTTCCCACAAGGTGGAACTCCACTTTCAAGATGCTAGAGTCAGTTGAGAAATATTAAAAAACTTTTGAAAGGTTGAAGGATGATGACATTAATTACTTCATTTATTTCATGGAGGAATCTAAGAGAATAAGGTAACCAATTACTTGATTAGAATAATGCTAGGACTTTCATAACTTTCCTTAAAATCTTTTATGATGTGACATTATCATTTTTGGAGTCCTTATATGTAACTTCAAATTCTACATACACTCTTTTATCTTCAGTTCAAAGTGAGATTAAGAAATAGAATGATGGTGAGATGTTTGACTCTGTCTAGAACATGATGGCAATGGACATGAAGACAGAGTGTGAGAAGTATTAGGGAAACATAAAGAGTATGATTCATCTTTTATTCATTGTAAATATTCTGGACTCTAAATGCAAATTTGCTTATATTATATGGTCTTTTGAAGAAAATTATGGGGAACATGGGACACAAACATTGGTTAAAAGGGTCAAAGATGATTTGGTAATGATGTATAAGTAGCGATAAATAAGTATCGATAACCTATTGCATCTACTCAAGATTCAAGGAATTCATAACCTACTCAAGCTATAGTTGAAAGCTATGCCTATAAGACTAAGAGTGCTACCTTTTGATCCCATTCGAAGAAAGATAACATTGAGGCAAAAAATAAGGTGGAAAGGTTTCTAGATGAAACTTATGTAGATGAAGATGAAAACTTTAATATTTTGCCTTGGTGGAAGCTTAATGCCCTAAGATTCAAAATCCTTTCCAAGATAGCTAGAGATATATTGGCTGTCCTAGTGTCAGCTGCAACCTTAGAATCAGTATTTAACATAGAGGTTCAGTATTAGATGTATTTAGGAGCTTTCTTTTCCCAAAAATAACTGAAGCCCTTATTTACACTCAAGATTGGCTAAGACCCTTAAAGTTTAACTTATATGATATTGAAGATAGAAATGAGCTTGACAAATGTGAAAAAGTAGAGTAAGGTATAAATCTATCCATTTGTTACCTTCTTTAAATTTATAAAAATTATTGATCTCATAATATACTACTTTTGTGTTTTGTTAATTTAATTACATCTAATGTGAATGAATTATATTCTTTGCTAGAATTTATGGGAGATGGTGGAGCAAATTCATCCACAATAGCTGTTGTTGAAGATGGAGGGGAAAATGGAACATGTGGTGTTGGAAATTCCATTAGTGAGGGGGAAACCACATAGTCATAGCTTTGGGCTATTGATTGAACAACTTTAATTGCTTTTAGCTAATGTAGGGAGGATGAGTAGGAAGATTAGGTAGGAGGTATTTTGGTGTAAAAGGTAGAAACAGAATAATAGAATACATTTCAATCTACTACTGGTTGCAAGATTTCTTGGGATTGGTAGCCATTGAAGATTGCATGCGACTGATATAGTTTGTGGCAACTATAATTAAGTTAAATGACTATTTTTTTTTCTTTTGGTATGGCTTTGAATCCTTTGATGCATATAATTGTATCGAATAGGATGATGGTGAAGAATGAAGATAGGTGGGTGGTGGTACATTCCAAAGAATACACACTACACAATGCATAGGTTTAATATTTTCTTTCATGAATTCTAATATTTTGTAAATGACTTAGCTATAGAGCTTCTAATGGACCTATTTAGTCCGTCAGCAGATAGGTTTGCTTGAACTTAGCCAAATAGATTGCACCAAATGGGTCTGCAAAACTAATAGAGTAGTAAAGTGAGAGTTCGAGTCCTACAACACAGAGTCCATAGACCCAACGAATGGGTCTGTGTACTTTTCTTCTTTTTTTTTCAAATTTTTTTTAAATCATGGCTACAAGTTCTATTGCCTTTATAATGTTATTTTAACTATTGTTTTTTAAACAACATCAAGGCCATGTAGCAGATCAAGTAACAATGATTCATTAATGAAAGGAAGTCCTGTATTTATTTAGGTGCACTAAAATAAACTATAGTAACAAAACAAGCAAAAACAATAGATTTATCTTGGTAATATTGCTGCATTTAGGATGAAACCCAAACATCACATGTTCTTTCTAGCATTAACAATTTCCATATCATAGGCCAGTTTCCTACTACATTTAAATGCTCAAACCAACTTATATAAATCAGTCTAGAAAAAGCTAAGTTCTAGAATACATTTCTGGCATGATACACTATAGAGAGGGCATAAAACATCAAAGATACTACAAGAATGTAGAATCTAAATGTAAAACTACGAATTCCTTTATGAACAAGAATTGTAGAAAGATAAGGCACTTAGGAGGAGCCCAAAAGGGGCCTCAAGATTAAATTATTTGAATAACATGAAGTTTATCCATCCGTCTAACCAAAAGGCACTTGTTGTGCCTCTATGGTTGATAGTTGTCAAATCAACCAGAATTACATTATTGTACTCCCTAGATTTATAGTGTTGTTAAGATTAGGTTGAACCTTAAAGATTGGTTAATTAATTTATTATCATAATCTGTTAAATATATTAGACTTAATAAAAGGGGTTTTGTATTTATGTTCAAAATTTTGAATAAAAGCATAAGTTAAATTGCAAAGACTATAATTGGAAAAACTTCAATTCAAGAGAGATTCATACTTTCAATTCACAAATTAATCATTGACACCTAAATATTATCCCTTTTCAATTGCTTAGCCATGAATTATCTAGGTGCAAGTCATATTAAGAATAACATTACGAAGAGGAAGAGGTTAAGACTAAATAATAATTTTACACCAATGTAAATCTTTTAAATTATTCGATATTTTCCCTAGGTATTAAATGAAAACTGGGATCATAATCATAAAAAATTAATCACCACTTATGCAGAACTTTCATAACAATTACTGATTATAAAGTTCAACTAGCAAGTAATCAAAACAAACAATCAACTAATGGGTCATATTAGAAATTATCTTTTACAATCATAAACCAATAAAAATAGAAAAATAATAGACAATAAAATTAAGAATAATTCAATAAAGTAAATTTGGTCTCACTTTCATAATAAATTGAAATAGAATTCCCTTGAATTGGAAAACGAGTTTAACAACTTATTGCAAGCAAAATAGAAACAAAATTAGAAGAAGATGATGATGAAGAAGAAGAACAAGAAGAAGAAAAAGAAATTTGAGAGAGATTTTATGTTTTCTTCCCTAAAGGAATTCCTATTATAAACAAAATGGGGAGGATTAACCCTTAATGATTTTGGACTAATCCTAATTCAATTAGGATTCTCATTGCTCTAGTTGACCCTAATTTTTAGCATTTCAATGGACCAAGCCTTGCTCAAAATAGATGTTTCCAACTAAAGTTATAAGCGAAAAATCAAAATTGGTTTAGAGCAATCTAACCCATATTAGATTATGTCACTTAGTTTCACAACCATTTTTCTCATTCAAAAGGACATACTTTTAATTTGAGCCCTTTTATAAAAGTTATAGATATGGATCTTAACTTTCTAATGGGTTAGGTTTGCATTGATTAATGGTCTGTAGCTCTATATATCATAAAAATACTATGATTGGTTCAGGCTTTAGTGAGGTCAATATTCTACTTTAACTTCTACGCTAATTTTGAACTATTAAATATCTGAATTGGGCTTAGAACTCTTCATAAAAATTGTGTGTATTTTTCTTAAATTTGTAATTATATAAGAATCATCCCAATTAAAGGTCCAGAACTCTGGATATAGTCAAAAGTTTGAAACAATGTCAAATTACCCATCAAAATCCAAATTAATCCTTTCATAGTTCTAATCTAACCATATCATAAAATAGAACATAAGTAACTTTATTTCACATATAAACTTGACAAAAGACTAAATGAAGAAAAAATAAAATAGATAAATATTGCACTCATCAAATACTCCACACTTAGCTTTTGAACGCCTCTGAGCAAAACATAAAACTTGACTCAAAAGAAAATTAAACACTAACTATTCAATAATGTTAAGATTGCAAAACTATAAACAAGAAAACATGAAAATTATGAGGAGTCATAACACATCATCGACCAACACTCTTAACAAACTCAGAAGTCAAAAATCAATCAGTATAGCAAATTCATTCAAAAGAAAGTAAATCAAGTTGGTAGACCCTCACAGGATAAGCCTATTTGCATTCTTAGTTGAACAAAAATGGTACCTCATTTTGCAGTAGTCTAGATAATGGCTATGCTATCTTTGAAAAATTATTTGATGAATTCATGGTAAAAGCATGCATGACTAAGAAAAGAATATGCTTACTACATTGGGTAAGCTAAGCTCAAAACTAAATCAAATTTTACTTTATCTACTTTAATGCCTCTACTTAACACTATATACTCTAAAACTATACCTTATTTAACCATAAAATGACATTTTTCAAAATTGAAGACAAGATTGATCTCTATGCAATGCCTAAGCACATAGGTTAAGCTATCTAGACATGTATCAAATGAATTACCAAAAATTGTAAAGTCATCCATAAACACCTTTATGCAATTTTATATAAAATAGGAAAAAATGCTTACCATGCACCCCTGAAAGGTAGCTAGCATATTGCAAAGTCTAAAAGGCATACTCTTGTAAGCAAATGTTCCAAATGAGTAAGTGAAGATCATTTTCTCTTGGTCCTCCTATGCAATCATAATCTAAACATAAGATTGTATACTCATTAAGAAAGTAATAATGGGATTTGCCAGCTAAATGCTCAAGCTTCTAATCAATGAAAGGTAAGAGAAAATGGTTTTTTATGGTTATTGTATTTAGCTTGTGGTAATCTATGCATCCACACTCACATTCTAGATTTTGCTTGGAACAAGTTTGTTATTTTTGTTATACACAACAATGACTCTAGTCTTCTTTGGAATCACTTGGACTGGAGTTACCCATTTATAACCCAAGATTAGATAGATGATTCTTGCATCCAATGGCTTCATGATTTTCTTCCTAACCACCTCTATCATTAGAGGATATAATCTATTTTGAGCCTCTCAAGTGGGTTTAGATCCATCCTCTAACAAGATTCTATGCACACATATTGATGGACTAATGCCTTTGATATCTACTATAGGTCGCCCGATGGTTGTTTTGTGGTCTCAAAGCATTCTAATCAGTCTCTCTTCTTTTAGAGGTGTCAAATTCCTTGCTTTTAAAAATATAAGTGCTTCATCATCCCCGAAGTATGCATATTTTAGGTGGTTTATTAATAGCTTCAACTTTAAAACTAGTGCTTGTAGCGTTAAAAGCAGCAACTTTGTGAGAGAATTCTATAGATCTAATTTTTTTAATTCATAGTCTCTTGGAATAAGAGATAATGACTGCAACACCATTATCATCTCTTCAACTTCAGAACTCATCTCCAATGGTTCTTTAATTTGTATCAAGCCATTAGTAATTGCTACCTTTAATTCATCTTTGTTATTCAATTTAAATACATAACGCACTAAGAAATTAACAAAATCAATAGAAAAAATGAAGTAATCATCAGCAAAGTATTTCATGGCCTTAAATATATTAAATTTGATGGTTTCTCCATTAAATTTCATAGTAAGTATGTCATTATAGACATCAATTTTGGTTTTGGCTATTTTAAGGAAAAGTCTTCCCATAAATTGGAGCTAGATTTGGTAAAAACATCATCCTCCATGTTCAAAATGTATAAATTAGTTGGAAAAATCAAATCATTGATCTGCACTAAAACATCTTCAACTACTTCAGCATATGCATTAGATTGGTTTGCCAATCATATAATCACACCAGTTTCTTTTAGAGAGCTTAATATCAAATATGCATAGATAGAATGTGGCACTACATTTATGGATACACCTAAATCTAATTCAAAATGAGTTTTACTAATGACACATGGAATTGTGAAAGTACCTGGATCTTTGCATTTTTTAGGTAATTTTCTTTCAATAATAGCAGACACATTTCCCCCTACATTTATTTTCTCATTATCTCTTAATTTTTGCTTTGTAGTTCATAGCTTTTTAAGTGATTTTGCATACCTTGAAATTTGTCTGATTGCATTAAGTAGGGGTATGCTCACTCTTACCTTTCTGAAGGTCTCCAGGATTTCTTTTTCTTGTTCTTCTTTCTTAGAATTAGTCAGTTTGCTAGGAAAAAAAAAAGGAAAAGTAGGATTAGGAAAATTAGCAACCATAGATTAAGAATTTATCTTTTCTTCTAAATTTTCTATCTATTTCTATTTTTTCTCTTGTTGGCTAAAACTGGTGCTAATCTCAATTTCTTTTCTATTTCATACCACTATTGCACTTTATTTTCTCAAGGACTCAAAACCATTTGGGAAAGTGGCTTGTCTAAACCTTAAGCTTCTAGCTTGCTGACAATTGTTGCAAGCTGATTGATTTACTTCTCTAGGTTATGAATGCTAGCTCTTGCTTTTTGTTGAAATTACAATGTACTATTGGTCAAAGTGCCAATAATTTCTTAAAGTGATTTGCTCAAATTTGGAGCTTAGTTTGCCTATTGTTTGGCTTAGATGGGGGCTGATAATGACACTAGCCAGCTTGATTGCCATAACTTAAGTTTGGATCATTTCACTAGTTAGGGTTGTATAAGTCAGAGTATGAATCATATTGCCTTTAGGGTTGCCCTGGAATTCCTCTTATTGCATGAGCTTGCTAGATAGGTTCTTTTTCTTGCAATGTTGAACATATATCAATATTGTGTCTAGATAATAAGTAGATTCCACACACCTTTGTTACTTGCATCTACCCTAGAGCCAATTGACAATCCCAAAAAGGTTAAATCAAATAGTTGACGTTCAATGCTAGATATGTTCATCTCATTAACTTTCTTCAGTGTATAGTCCATTTTGGTTTCAAATTGTTGTGAGTTAGTTGCCATGTTAGCAATCAAGTTCCATGTAGCCTCTATGGTCTTATCAACCAATGTTCATCCACTTGTAACATCTATCATACTCCTATAAATTGGCAGTAGTCTTTCATAGAAGTTTTGCACAAAGAACTAGTTATTTATCTAGTGATATAGGTGGCATCCAAAAGTTTCTTGAAATATTACCAATATTCATATAGAGTCTTGATATTGGTTTGTCACGACCGATCAAATTAAAAATTTATAAAATCGGATTGCACTACTCTACTTGTAGCATAGAGCAACACAGGGTCAAATCCAAAGATCATTTATGGATATTATCAATCAATTAGGAGTTGGCAGAATCTAAGCTAACAGAAACTACACTAACATACAACTACATGCAAAAATGAAAATGCAAAGATAAACAAAGCAACCAGCCAAGGGAATTAACTTGAGATTAATACATCCTTAATCACTAAATGTTTATCTAATTGTGAAAATCATAACAAGAATCCTTGGAATGATTTATGAATCCATCCTAAGTAGTCAAGATTCAGCCAAGCAAATAACACATCAAAAGCTCAATGCATTACCTAATTTTCCTATCCTCTTCCTAATATTGATCATTAAGCAACAATCATATAATATCTAAATCAAATG
>JANHAO010022846.1:0-12065 GCA_026873985.1 Saraca asoca
TTGTTTTTCAATATCAGTTTTGTTTTTCAACATCAAAATAAACATAGGGCTTAGAGATTAACAATCTTTCTAAGGCTAACAATCTGCTTAAGGATAACACAATTCGTCCTTGAATTCAAAGTATCATTCCTAAATGTACTAGAACAAGTATTGATTCTTATATTCATTCCTTATCAAATAATTATGGATATTACTTTTGCATGTTAGCTTCCAATTCCCATGTAGCCTCTCTTTCATCATGCCATCCCCATAATACTTTGATCATAGGAACTTTTTCTGATCTTAATTTTCAAATTTGTTCATAAAGGGTAGCTATCGGTTGCTCTTTGTAAGTCAACTTGGCATCCAGTTGAATTGATTCTTCTTTTATCATGTGGGATTCATCCGGAATATACTTCTTCAACATAGAGACATGAAACACTGGGTGAATCCCTTGCATCTCATATGGAAACTCCATTTGATATGCCATCACTCCCAGGTGTTTGATAATTCTTAATGGTCCTATATATCGTGATCCTAACTTTCCCTTTTTGCAAAATCGCATAATTCCTTTCATAAGGGATATCTTGAGAAACACTTAGTCATCAATCTTGAATTCAAGGTTTCTCCTCTTATTATTCATATATGAATTTTATCTGTCTTGAGCTATCTTTATTCTTTTGCAGATCAATTGTATCTTTTCAACTACAATTGCTACAAGATTTAGCCTGTCACAACCCAATCCTGGGCACGTGACCAATGTAGTAGGCAACCTGTAGGAAACCTACTATAAGCCTGATAATGCACATTTAACACCAATGCATATAATTTACTTTAATAAACAAGTATAAATATTATTATCTCTACCGAAAATTTGACAGAGTTTCCTCTGTTTTCCAGACACCTAGCCATAAGGCTTACACAAATAATAAAGAGCAACACGCCCATCAAAACCCGTATAACAACATAATACTAAACAATAGCCCAGACTATATAAATCACATCCTCTTGGGCATCTAGCCAACATATACAACATATGCATATGCAATCCTAGCCAACTGCCAAATCACATCATCATTTTTTTTATACCTTTCAATCTCCATGGAGGGTGGTGCACTGGACTGGAATCTAGAGAGACTTCTGACTCTGAAAAATATAGAAAAGAAAGGAGTGAGTTTCTAATAAACTCAGTGAGTAAACAATCCTAAAAATCACCCAAAATCCCATTTGAAAACCATGTTTGAAAATGTAAATAAGTATGAATATAGTCATATAAGTGTGCTTAGCCATTTCACAACTATAAGCATTTTGTACATTTAAATTTATGATTCAATAAGAAATTATGTAATGGAAAACATAATATCCAACAACATGAAAATAAACAGGAGAGGAAATCAATAATCTTCAAAAGAATTTCATTAAATCCTATCATGGAAAATCAGACAAATGGATTTTCATGGATTTATATTCCAAAAAGGTAACCATTAGAATATAAGCATACTCAATGTCACAAGCCATCCAACACATTTGTTGGATGCTCGTGAACAATCCCTTACACTTCCCACCTTATCCACTCCTACCCGAGTGGTATCATATCCCCAAGTACACCAGAGTACATACCCTTACATTTTCCACCTTATCCACTCCTGCCCAGGTGATACACATATTCTAAGGGTTACCAAAACAATCTCATAATGTTTATGGTACATCAAATCAACATGTAAAACACATTGTATAGCAGAAAAACCATCAATCGGGTAAGCAACACTTATTAAAACATACACAAATCAGTTAATACATTTTTATATTCAATCAGGTAGAAAGATGGTGTTATCAATGTCAATAATATAAAGTAAAATGGTAAAGCATAATTTAACATAACAAACCATTTCAAACTCAGATTAACATATAGAAAAATTTTCTATTATTTATATGGAATTACACTATCTCATGTAGAAAATTTTTATCATTTCTATACATGGGATTTATTAGTGAAAAGGAATTGTTAACTCACCTTTAATGTATAGAACTGCCTACCAAAAATTCTGCCAACCGAGACATAAATGAACTCTAAACGACCACAGGGATATTCCTTAAGCGGATTAACAACAAAATTTACAATTTTATCAGTTTAACATTTTCTGGTTTCTACATAATTTTCTTGACATTTAATTGTAGAATCACTTCAGAATAAATTTAATATTCTAAGAATGCTCACCAAGTTCAAGAGTACTAGTTGGCAACTTGCCGTCAGCTAGAGCACCGTCGAAGGCCCAAAAAGTCCACTAGTTGAACTACATGGAAGAAGAGGAGCTCAGCCACCGTGAGTTGGGCCATTGAGCAAGAGTCATCGAAGGGATGAGAGGAAAGGATGCCGGACCTCCTAGCTTGCCGGACGGAAGAGACATGAAGAAAAGGAGGCCGGTTGAATCTAGCAACAACAGTTAACCATTCGACGAAGTAGTGTGCATCAGAATGGAAAACAGATACTGGAGGATGCCAGAACAAGGAATTGGCGGGGTGTGCTCAATGACGGCAATTGACAGAAGGGAAGACCAGAAAACACAGTCAAGTAAAGGAGAAAGGTCGGGAAGCTTCTGGGCAATCATGAAGGAGGAAGAGTCGGGCTAGGGGAAAAAGAAAAGGATGGGGAAATTTTTATAATGAAAAGAAATGGAAAAAATTACATTTTAGCCCTGAACTATGCACCGCCTTTTACAGAAGCCCACTCGAACAAAAAATTTTCAATTTAGTCCTTTCCTCTCTGTTTTTTTTTCCAGGTGTTACATGGCCTTAATAACTTTGCCTCCCTAGGTTCAAACCAAGCTATTGGAGATCTACATCTCCTCCCATATAACACCTTAAATGATGCAATTTGAATACTCCATTGGTAATTATTATTATAAGTAAATTCAATAAGAGGTAAGTACCTTTCCCAATTTCCTTTAAAGTCCATTACATATGCTTGAAGCATATCCTCCAGAATCTGGATTATTCACTCTGATTGGAATGTCTCCTTATAAGTTAGTTTTTGGCAAGGCATGCCACCTTCTTGTTGAAATATAACATAGAGCTTTTTGGGTTGTGAAGAGTTGAAATATGGGGATAAATGAAGTTAGTGAGCAAAGGAAGCTACAATTGTAGGAACTGTAGGAGATTCAACTTGAGTGCTATGAGAATTCATGCATTTACAAAAAGAAGACCAAGGTATTTCATGATAGGAGGATTGCAAGGAAACAATTCCTATCTAGGCAAAAAGTTTTACTTTACAATTTAAGACTCTAATTGAGGCCTGGTAAGTTGCGTTTCCATTGGATTGGACCCTTTGTTGTTACTAATGTGGTTCCATATGGTGTAGTTGAGATAAAAAGTTTAGTAATTGACAAGATGTCATAGGCTTAAGCCATTCTTTAAAAGCTTTTAAGAGCATAAAAAAGAGGAAGTGGAGTTGGGAGAACCATTTTATGTTGATGAGGGTTGAGAAAAGAACCAATGGACTATCGAGCAAATGATGTTAAATAAGCATACTTCTTGGGAGGCAACTTAAGATTTCCTCTCTTTCTCTGCCTCTTTTATTTTATATATTCATGATTTGTTGATGATTTTATGCTTACATTAAGGACAATGTAAAATTTAAGTGTGAGGGGAGAGATTTTATATTTTTTTTATTTTGCATTTTGCTTTATGTTGCTTCATTTTTGAAAAAAAATATTTCTGGTAAAAAAATTCTATTTTTGTTCTTTTAGGTATTTTTTATTGATGATGAGTTTGTTTAAGCCTTGAGTGAGTTACAATTGATTTTGATCATTGCATAACATGATTGGATAAATTATCTTGCCTCTTAATTCTTAAATTTGATTAGTATTGTGATGGAGTTTAAAATATTTGTAGATTGATTTTAGTAAACATATAACCTGTAAGATATTTTGAGCCATTGTTGATCATTTTTATTAGGTTTTACTTCTTTCTTGTGTGTGATTTTCTTTCATGAAATTGTTGCTTTAGAAATTACTTTGATTTTTTTTAGATTACATTGGCACATATATGCATGAATATGATTAAGACATTCGTTAATTGAGCCATTTTTGGTCTTTTAGCCTACCTTATGGTGTACCATTTTTGAGTTTCTTTGAGCCTAATTGGCCTTTTTCTTGTTATGTAGCCTATTAGAAAGCTAAGCCTTGAATGTTTTTACCATTTCTTGATCTTAGGGATTAGTGGAGTATTTAATTCATTAGTGAGATTGGTTCTTGAGTAAGTGTGGAGGTGTGCTAATTGTGTTTGGTGAAAAGTCAATTGTGAATCATTTTAATGGTCAGGAGAAGAAAAAAAAAAGAACAAATGAAAAAGAGCTCTGTCAGATCCCACAAATCAGAGTTTATATTGAAAGATTAGAGTCTTGCCCTTTTTCCTTTAGGGGAATGTTATACTCATTTTAGATTAACTTGATATCCTTTTTAGAAATTATAGTATTTGAAAATTACACAGCAGAATTAATTTAGATTGTTGTAGCAAGAAATGATAATCAAAATTAATGCAGATAACAGAAATTATATAAGGCAGTAAAGAAAGGAATAGTAAGCCACAGTTTTTAAAGTGGTTCAACTTCACCTAAAATCACAGATAAAGTCTACTCTACTTGAATTATTCCTCAAATGGAAGATCACTTTTATTAGAAAATAATTAGGATTATTTCTAACCTAGAAGAATTTCTACAGGCTTTTCTAAACCTAAATACATACATAAGAAATTAATAAGCTCTTGCTAACCTATACAAGATTTCTAAATCCCTAGAAATCCCAAATGAAAAATGAAATAAAGGTAAAAGAGACAATACTAGATTTGTTTGAGAAGAATTTCTTAAACTAGCTAATTGTGAATCCAGTAGCAATTTTGATTCAAAGGTCTTTGATTTGAGAAAAAAGATGAAGAAAATGAAAATCTTATTTAGCATAGTTTCTCAAAGAATTTTGCACTTTAAGCAAAGATAAAATCATGTAGACATATGAAAATCAAGGTCAATTAAGATATTTATAACTTCTGTAACCGACTCTAATAGAATAACTAACTTTCAGTTAGTGAATCGATTCTAAAATTGATTCAGAGTGGCTACAACTATTTTTTATTAATGAATCGATTGGTGAATTGATTCTAATCAAAATCCTGGCTTTTGGTAAAAATATTTTTGAAAAACTTTTGCTTATGAATTGATTAGTGAATCGATTTGAGAAGTAAAAAATCTCTTCAAGTGCTCAATTCGTGTTTTTCTTCTTCATTATTTTAAAAGAAATATTTGAATCAAAATTACTTTAAGATTCACTTACAAAAGATCTAAAAATAAAATAAATCTTAATCTTTAATGTTAATCTTTTGAATCCCAAACTTTGATCCATAATCCTTAAAGAGGAACAAAACATTAAAGTAAACTACTAGATAATAAAATTGAAATTGAAATATTTGTAGTTTGTCAACATCAAAACTAAATGTATCACCACAAGGTTAATAATCTTTCCCTTTTTAATGGTAACAATCAATTTTGGATAAAAATCAAAGTATTTAAAAAAATTAAGAGTTTTGAAAATTTTGAAAATTTCAATTTTTGAAGGTAATGAAACTTTATTATTTTTTTTATAAAACTTTATTATTTTTATTTATTTTCTCCCTCTTTTGTTTTGAAAATAATAAGATTGAAATTCATTTGAAATCTTATCTAAAGTTTATGGATTTTTTTTGAAAGTTTCATATTTCTTCCCTCTTTGACACATCAAAAAGCAAAATAGCATAGAATAAAATGTACCAAAAATGATAAAATCAAATATCAAACATAACCTCAACTCAAAATAATAGGAATATCAAAATATCATCAAATATAATATCCAAAAATTAGCAAACCTGAATTAGAGTATGAAGCATCATAGTAGAATTATAATACATGAACATCAACATAATGCTTGAATGTAAAAGGATGGGACAATGGGATAATAGATTTAGACATTAAAAACAAATAACAAACATAAGGTTATTCTATAGGAGATGAATCAATTCTATCAAGTTCTGCTTCTTCCTCTTGTTGGTGCATCCTTTGTGAGATCTCTTGGACTTGAATCTTAAGGGATTTAAGCTTTTCTTTTATCTCTTTATTGGCTTTCGGCTTCCAGAGTTAAGAATCTATCTTCCATAATATCAATTAAGGCTTCATAGTTATCAATTTGTTTGTTCATTTGCTTAATCATGTGTTTGTGTAGCCTTTCAATTACTTAAATGATTCTAGCTTTAGCTTTAGATGAAAGTCCAGTTGAACCCGAAGCTTCCATGAGTGTTGGTTAGTTGGTTTTTGACTTGTTTTTGACCCATTTTCCATGTTTGTCTTCTTCTAGATGCATTTTTTGGAAGTGTGTTATAGTAATCATAGTGATTGCATTTGGTGGAGAAATTAGAAATTTATTTGAAAATTTTACTTTGAATTTGGTGAAAATAGGTGAAAGGATCATGCCATAAGGTAGAAAACTAATGTCTAATCTTTTGGAACACTTAGACATGTATTTCAAAATGTAATATGGGAAATTAAAATCTAGTTAGTTTTTAATGATCCACATAAAAAACAGTTCATCATTAACAATTTGAGTAAAATTTGTATGTCTGGGCACAATTACTTTGTATAAAGCATAGTGTAGAATCCTGTCTTCAGGGAAAAGGCCAGTAACGAACAATTTTCCACTTCTATCTCTATGGGTGAAAAAGGGAAACAACATCCTTATAGTCAATTCCTAGTTGTAGTCTAGGAAGGATTCTGTAGTAATCTTTGGTACAGAATTATCAATACCAAATTCAGAAGCAAGCAAATCAACAATAACCATATACTTATGCAACACATAATAGGATAGTTTTCCATCTGTATTAACTAAATTTGCATAAAACATTCTGACTAGCTTAGGGTATACAGTGGTTTTGAATGTCCTAAACTTCTCTAATTTGCATTTTCCTAGCAATTATGCCAAATGGGTGTTTCTAAATGATTGTTCACTAAAACACTTTAATGGTTCTATGTTCCTATTCTCAAAAGATAAGTAGGAAGCATACTCTATGGGTGAATTGAATAGGGCTTCTCCATCTGCTTGTTAAGATGTCTTGACCAAGGATTTGTCTTTACATTTTGCGGTGAGCTTGATTCTCTTGGCCATGGTCAAGTTTCTATAGA
The DNA here is from genome assembly GCA_026873985.1 of Saraca asoca. Classification (NCBI taxonomy): domain Eukaryota; kingdom Viridiplantae; phylum Streptophyta; class Magnoliopsida; order Fabales; family Fabaceae; genus Saraca; species Saraca asoca. The sequence continues at coordinate 7,178 of JANHAO010022846.1, forward strand.
AATTTGGAAAATTTGGTACCTAGGGTTTTGGTGGGTGATTTGGAATTTTTTGGATTTTAGGTGTTTTTGGAGAAATTGATAGCCTAAATTTGATTGTTGGGGGGGGGGAGTTTAGTGTTTTGTTAAAGAAATTTGAAAAAAAAAGGGGTTAGATTTGATGATTTTAGGGGTTTTTGACGAAAGGAGTGTTGAGAGTTTTAGAGAAAAAATTGGGGGTTCTTTGGTTAGGTTACTGTGAAATGAGATCAACATCGATTCAGGAATTTATAGTTTTACACATTGAATTGATTCGAGAATCGATTTAGAGAGCAAAATTTTAATAATGAATTGATTCAAATGGGTATTTTTGGGGTTTTGAATCGATTAAGGAATCGATTTGGTTATGAAGATTTAAGGTAACTAGTTTAGTAATTGATTTAGATAGAAAAAAATTTAAACTTATCAATCAATTTGGGAATTGATTCAAATGAGCTTCAAAAATTTTGTAAAATTTTAAAACTTCCTGAAAGATTGAAAAATCTGTTGAATTGATCTATGACTCAATTTAAAAAAACTTTTGAAAAACTTGGTAAAATTGAATCAATTACTTAATCAATTCAAGTGTCCTGAATTTATTTATTTTTAAAACATTTTCAGTAGTTTATTGATTTAAAGCTCTTAAAAGTCCAAGTTCACTTCATGTACCTATAGAAACACACTTAGCAACATCTCCGATACTTAAGTTAGTAAATGCAAGAAAAGAAAAAAAATCAAAGTAAGAAATTATGAATTTTTTTTTTATTAAAGTACTAAAAAGTTACTACACAAATTTTTGTTTTGTGGAGAGTGTAACTTCTATCCTTAATCTTGAGCTGCTTTCTTTTCTCTTGCACAGACCTACAAAACTAGAGTCATTATTTCTTGCAGGTACCTAGTAACCTTTGGGTCCAAAATTATTAGTATCAACAATAGTATTTAAATTTGACAAATAGACTTTTGGCAACTAGACAAGCTTTTCATTAGGTTTCAACTCATATGTCCCATTTTGAAACAGACAGTATCTAATATAATGACCCTTACGATTACAATAAATAATAGGTAATTTGTCGAAATTTCTATATGACCTCTTATTCCTATATTACTCAAATCCTAAGCCACTCTTATGTTGAAATTATTTTTGATTATCCAGCATATTATTTAATCTAGCATTTTTGTCAAAAAAACTTTGCAAACTCTTATTCAAGTTTTCTATTTCAGATTTGTAAGTCTCACAGTATTCATATGATTTATTTTCACTAATTTCTCTGTTAGGAGGTTTAAATCAACATTTTCTCTTTCAGTTTCCTTAATTCTTTTTAACATATCCTTATTCCTAATTTTTAATTGCTTTGACTCTTTACTGACTGTCTTTAATTTGTCTTGAGTCTTAAGTAGTGCCTTATGTATTTTCACATAAAGATCAATAGGATCCATATAAGATTCATCATCAGAATGATTAAGATCATCAGAAGATTCATTAGAAGAATTATTTTCATCCGAGTTACTCATATATGGGTTGCGATACAATGTAAGAAATGTTTGAACCTTTACAGTTTCATGCTTTGCTAGGAGACAGTGTTGCTCTTCTTGTCTATCATAAGCTTCAAGTCTACAACCATAAGTGGTCTCCAGAGTATCTAGAATATCTTTCACTATCCTACAATTTGAAATTCTTGGAAATTCATCAGCAGATAGTGAACTCATAATGATTCATTTTACCTTTGAGACAAGAAAATATTTCCTTTCTTCTTCCTCTGTCCACAACAGCTTAGACTTAGGTTCAAGAACTCCATTTATAGTAATTTTGGGGTAGTCATAACTATATTCAAGAATTTCTAATATATCTTCATCTAAGGCTTCTATGAAAGTCTTAATCTTGAATTTCTAGAAATCAAAATTCTTAGAATCAAATGTAGGTGGATGATTTAGAAATGAACAATTAGTAAAAATATTTAAACTGGAATCCATATCTTGAGCAAGAAATGAGTATTAAGAGCCTAAGCTCTGATACTAACTATCAAGTCCCACAAATTAGAGTTTATATTGAAAACTTGGGATCTTGCCCTTATTCCTTTAGGGGAATGTCATACTCCTTTTAGATTAACTTGATATCTTTTTTAGAAATTATAGTATTTGAAAATTATATAGCAGAATTAATTCAAATTATTGTAGCAAGAAATGATAACCAAAATTAATACAGATAACAGAAATTATTTAAGGCAGTAAAGTAGTAAGTCACAATTTTTAAAGTAGTTCAACTTCACTTGAAACTATAAATAAAGTCTACTCCACTTGGATCATTTCTCAACTGGAAGATCACTTTTATTAGGAAATAATTAGGATTACCAAGCTCCTGAACTGTCAGTATAATATACAAAAGACACATAAGAATTTAAAGGTATCTTACTAACCTAGAAGAATTTTTATAGGCTCTTCTAAACCTAAACACATACACAAGAAATTAACAAGCTCTTGCTAACCTATACAAGACTTCTAAATCCCTAGAATTCTCAAAGGAAAAATGAAATAAAGGTAAAAGATACAATACCAAATTTATTTAAAAATAATTTCTTAAACTAGCTAATTGTGAATCCAGTAGAAATCTTGATTCAAAGGTCCATAATTTGAGAAAAAGATGAAGAAAATGAAAATCTTGTTTAGCACGGTTTCTTAGAGAATTTCGCACATGAGACAAAGATAAAATTGTGTAATGATATGAAAATTGAAGTCAATTAAGATATTTATAATTGTTGTAACTGATGCTAATAGAATAACTAACATTCAGTTGGTGAATCAATTCTAGAATCGATTCAGAATGGTTACAACTGTTTTTTTATTAATAAATCGATTGGTGAATTGATTCTGATCAAAATCCTGCCTTTTGGAAAAAATATTTTTGAAAAAACTTTTGCTTATGAATCAATTAGTGAATCAATTTGAGAAGTGAAAAATCTCTTTAATTACTCAATTCATGTTTTTCTTCTTCATTATTTTAAAAGAAATATCTGGATCAAAATTACTTTAAGATTCACTTACAAAAGATTTAAAAATAAAATAAATTTTAATCCTTAATATTGATCTTTTGAATCATGAACTTTGATCCATAATCCTAAAAAAAGAACAAAACATCAAAGTAAATTGTTAGATAATAAAATTAAAATTTAAATATTTATAGTTTGTCAACATCAAAATAGAATGTATAGCCACAAGGCTAACAACCTCAATAAATGCAATTCAAAAAAGAAAGAAAAAAATGAATTTGAATGAAAAAGAAATTTCCAAAAACAGAAAGAGCTCAGAATAAAAAGAAAGTGAAGAAAAGGAAAGAAAAGAAGAGAAGAGAAGTAAAAACTTTGATGTAAATTCCAATTTTAATTGCTCTTTTACTTGTTTAAATCTATGCCACGATGCACTATTAGTTTTTTTGATTTTGTAGTTTCATATCCTTGTCATTCATTCCATCCCCTTATCCCTTGGTCACATTACAACCCTTATGAAGTCCTTTTGATTCGTCTTATGCTTGTGATTTGAGTAGTGAAGATTTGATGATAAGCAAGCTCATGGTAGTGCATTTTCATAGATTGAAATTGAATGAAACACTTTCTCATCTTAAACACAAAGAAAGTTGCATGGTGAGCTTACCTTGTGAGGTTTTACCAAAGTTGATCTACTTGCCTTTTGAATGAAATTACTCTGCTAGTTTGATTTGAGATGCTAGTTGTCAAGAATGCACTTCATGAGATGGTATGTCCCTTGAAATTTTGATTGTTTCCTTGCTTTTGGTTTTGCATTCTCATCATTGTTGAAAATTTTAGAGCTTGAGTTTTTGTTTTAAGTCTATTGTAGTTTTGTTTTGGGGCCTTATTGAGGACATGCAAAAGCTAAGTGTGGTGAAATTTAATGAACAAAATTTATACATATCTTATATCCTTTTATACTTAGACTTTTGTCATATTTTTGTGCTTAATTGGACACTTGAGATTAGTTTTGTGGTTTGCTAAGTTTTTATGGTTAATTGAATTTATTTAGTAAATTTATACTGTTTCAAATTATTTTAAGTTTTTGGGCATATTTGAAGTTCTGGGCCATGGTTTAAGGTGATTCTTGTGTCCTTGGATAGCTAAGAGAAAGAGATAAAATGTCATGAGGAGTTGAAAGCTTTATTTAGACATTTTAATGGTGAAATAAAGCTTGGAAGTCAGAATAGAGTGTAATGCTACAACCCAGACCTGACTTCAGTGTTTTTATCATGAGTGGAGTTCTACCTATCATTTCAATGTTAATTTAAGCCCTCGATAGTTAACATCCAACCTTACAACTTTCATAAAGGACTTGTAAGCAAATTACATTGTGTAGATTCAATTACATAGTTGTAAACTTAAGTGTTTAAATCTGTTATGGGTTGGACTACTTTCAAAAGTTGTCTTGGTGTTTAGCCCATAACTTGAGCTAGACACCAAGTTTTAACTCAAGGTCAAGGCCATTGGAAAGCAAAGTAATAAACCTACATTTGATTTGAAAAGTGTTATGTCCAAAGAGGCCTCATTCTAGCCTTAAACAGCAACCCAACTAAGAGGTAATGCAGTAAGCCTATAATTGGTTAAATAAGCCTCTCTTGTAATATCTTTACACTCATTTCTATATTTTCTCTAACTTTTGGTGGAGAAAAGCTTGCATTTTACTTTCTATTAATTTGTAATTAAATTCTCATCTCAATCTAAGAGAATTTTGGCTCCTCTTCTTTCTTGATTGTGAGACTTGATCTTAATTTCAATTCATTTATAATTGATTCTTTTGATTCCATGATTTTACTATATACAATTGACTTGGCAACTTATGGTTGTTAGTGGTTGTTTGGTTAATGTAGCAA
>JANHAO010022847.1:0-12063 GCA_026873985.1 Saraca asoca
GGGCCTGGAACAAGGGGCCCTCACCCCTCCCTTTCTTTGTGGATCGATGTTCGGGGTTATCGCTCCCACCCCCACAGTTGCCTTTTTTCTTGCTCGACGCTGGGCTTCCTGCCTCGGGGCTTCGCGGGCCGAGGCTCTCGTCCCATCTGACTTGCTTCGTGGCCCGCTCGTAAAACTCTCTCAGGGTGCTCACTGGGTATTTATACAGGCTTTTAAATAATTTTTCATCCCTGCAGAGTCCCGTGGAGATAGCGGTCAGAACGGCTTCGTCCGAGGTCTTTTTGACATTGTTGACCTCGTGCCTAAAGCGAGTAAGGTAATCCTTTAGCGCCTCCTGCCTACCCTGGAAGATGGTAGCAAGATGGCATGAGGGTGCAAGCTGCCTTCTTAGTGCCTGGTACTAGTTAACAAACTTTTGTTGACACTCTCCCCAACTGCCAATACTGTGAGCTGAGAGGCTCTTGAATCATGCACGGGGCACTTCTCCCAGAGTAGCAGGGAAAACATGGCACTTGACCAAAGGGATACAAGTTTGGAGGTCCATTTGGATATTAAACAAGTCCAGATGGCTGCATGGGTCTATCTCCCCATCATATAACGGAATAGCAGGGACCTTCAGTTTATACGGCAGAGCCTTCCTCATGATCTCCCCAGAAAAAGGGGTTTGTTCTCCAAGATGCTCTTGGTTATTTCAGGCCCGAGGGGAGTCCTCCAAATGTCTGACTCTCTGAAGGAAACCTTGCACCAAGACACCTAAGCCCCCCAGCTCTTGACCAGGGGCCTGACGGTTTGCTCCGTCATCCTGGTCGCATAGGTGATGATACGGCTCTTGCTCCTGGCTCATCTCGTCGGAGTGCTCTATTTCGGGCATAACGGGTTGAGCCTGCGCCCGCACATTCTGGGTCTGTGCTTGCACCAATAGCGAGACCATTTTAGTCAGTTCCCCCATCAAGTACTCGAGTCTTTCTTGACGCTGGTGCCAAGCTTGCGACCCTTCGGTGCTATTAGCAGCAATGACCGATTGCACCGAATCAAATTGAGGGCAGTCAGGGGCTGCCCTTGCCATAGGGGCGGTGGATGAACTTGCTGCCGAAACATGGCCGTCGGGTGTTTGGCACCGTGCACTAGAAGCCCTAGTAACTCTTCCTTTAGCCATGGGAATGAGGAATCAATTAGAACAGGTGGGATCCCCACAGACGGTGCTAAAATGTTGACGTCGGATTTTGGCTAGTATCCCAAACTCCGGCCAACGGGGGATTCTTTGGGATCCCAAACCTATTCTAGATTAATGTACACGTAAAGGTTGGACTACTGGGTAAGTGGGAAAAGAAATACGAGGGAAGGCGCAAGACTTTACGTGGTTCGGCTAAATCCAGGTTTACCGGACCCTACGTCCACCGTAGAGAATTTTCTATTAGAACTTCAGAGGGAATTTTTTCCCCACTCCCTTTTACTAACAATGTCATCCTATTTATAGAGGAAGGATGGGCTCCGGCCATTAATTACAAGCTACAGTTGTGTTACATCAAATAAATGAGAAAGACAATGAAAATACCATATCCCGGCTATAGGCTGTGAAGCAGGCTTTCTTAGGTCGACATGTAGGCTTGCAGCCGCCATCGCGTCAGGCAAGACACTTTGCTACCCCAAGCGAGGGCTTCATAGTTTGGAGAAGCCGTGAGGGTCATTGGGAGGGCGAGTGCGAGTAGAGCGATCGCTGGGTCGATCCTTGAACCCATTGCTCGCTGAGTCGTGCTGTTGCCGGAGGGTGGCCCCTCGAACCATGGTCGAGCGAGTGCTTGTGATTACCATTGCCGTTACCACTTTCTGCAATTTATGATGAGGCTTGTTGAAAACTTCTTGCGAGGACTCACTTTCGTTTTCTTCATGGGCTCGTCCTCGTGGGATCGTTTTTCAGTATACAACAATAAAAGATGCTTCATTTTGTTTGTAGATCTTTTTCATCATCCATATTTAACAAGTCATCATCTAATAGTCCACCATCTTTATTTTTTTCTTCACCATCAAGGTTTGTTATACAATTACAATGAAGCATGCATTAAGTTTTAATTATTCAAGGTCAAAATATACCATCTATGTTATGCGCAATTATCCACTTTACTATGAACTTCGTATAAAACTAATTAGAGTGAAATATCTTGGAATACCAAATACATTAAACATATTAATAAAAACAAGCAAAATCTAGAAAAGATGAAATACCATTGATGTATTCTTGCTAAAACTTGCTAGATTCATCCAATCTTTATCCATATGTATAGACCTTTATTGACTAGGCAAAATTCATCTTACATTTAAAGAATGTCAATATATAAAATGAAAGTAATAATTAATATTTAAAATTAAAGGTTCAATCAAACTTACTTGCTAGTGCCATGTGCCTGAAATTTAGAGAACAAGTGGATGTGATGAATCCTTCAAGAAAGAGCAAGCCTAGAGAAAGATAAATTATACAACTGTTACAATTCATATGCAAGTTTTCTAGTATGTATTTTTTTTTTTTGAAAAATTACAATCACACACTACACATGAAATGATATGCTTCCTAATAATAACATTAAGCCATATTGATAATGGATGGTGCCTCGACCTCACATGGTTTGTCTAATATAACTACATGCCACAGCTATATAAATTGGTAAAAAGACTGTCATTAATGCTAAGTGAACACCAAGTTAATTATTACTAAACCATGGATAAAAGTAACTAATATTATTTATAGTATACTTAGTGAATGCATGTAGAAATCCTTCCTCAGAGAGAAAAAGAACTTGATGCAATTACTATTATTATTTAAATTACACATATACTACTTTGGAATTATTCATATCTATTCAAACAATGCAACTATAATTTTAACTAATCTTAAAATTGTTTTGCTTGTTTTTATTGATTTTTACTCTTCACATTCCACTTTATTTGGTGAGAGAAGGTTATTATAAGTACACCATCATAAATTTGCAATATAACAACTTTTTTACCTAATAGACTTGTAAGTATTGAATCCATACACTTGTGATGGATCTTATATGCCTTAATGAGCTAAACTAAAGAACACTAGTTATGATCTATTTAGAGCCTAGTTTGAAGGAAGACAAGTAAATGAATAGTTATGATCTATTTAAAGGAAATGAAATACAAAATAAGACTTTGATTTGTCTAGAGGATCCTTATAGTGTAATTGCAAATCAATAAAAGGATCATAAATATAAGAAAGGATCATTACTTAAGAGCATCAATGTGTCTTAAAGAATTACTTTCATGAGCCCCATAAAAACTATTGCCACCAATATTGAAGATGAATAATGAATTGCAATTACATATACATGATTCAAATTTATCAATTCAAATTAAAAGTTAATTAGAAAAAAAAACTTAGAACTGATTATCTGGCATTTTTAGAGATTCAAAAACTAATAAAAATTCTAAATTGGTAGTTTGACACCTAACCTTTTTAGATAGGAACTGATTGGCTGCCAACATGTAAGCAAAGCAATGTATTGTTAAAATGATTGCATACCAACATAACCTATAAGCAAAGCAGAGAAGCCATCATAAATTTGGAGAAAAGTATCAAGTATACTACTTGTTACATAATTCATTAATCATTCACATACCCTACTAAAGTTTTAGGGATAAACACATAACATAATAATAAAAAAGCATTTAAAAATATATATAAAAGTAAGCTATTGATTTCGAGTACTAAATATCACTTTAATATACACAAGTTCAACTGAAAATGAATAAAATGCTATACTTGGAAATCCATTGCCTTAAAACTTTTCACATTGATATATTATGCATTATACTTATTTGTCCATGCAAATAATGGCTTTTAAAGGTCCACTTATATAATTACCACTAAAATCATTTAAACTTAGCCTCTCAATCATGCTAAACAACTAGCCACCATTATATGTGATTCATTGACCACAAGCAGCCCTGCTTATACTCATCAACATACAATGTTGAAAGAGAAAATTAGGAAGCTAGGCAAGCATGAATTGTGAAGTCTAGTAATTTTCTAGTAAATAAAGATAGAACTGAGCAGAAAGGAAGGCTTAAACTATTGGCAATAAATCATTCAAAGTATAGTAAATAATACACTCAAATTGAAGAGAATTGGGGTTGCAAGAGCAAAAAGAATTAGAGTTGAGCAATATGAAAAACTTAGCCTATTAGTCCGTTGTGGACAATTAAATAAACACATAATATGCAAAATGGGAAAATTAAATAAGAACATGTTGATAGATATATCTATTATAAACGTGTGTGATTTAGATCATTTGCTTTCAATTTAATCATTTTAGTTTAACTTAAAAAGCAAACACAGAATTGCATAAAACAGAGAATTCCATGAAATATTATAAAACACGGTTGGAAAATCTCTAACTAAGATCTTTCTTGAATATCAATTGAAGGAGAAATTAGAATGTAATCATGCATTGAAGATGAAGAGTAACATAAAGATGAGAAGAAAGAAAGGAAAGAGATCAACCCAGAATAGCATATCAGAGACGAGAAAATAGAAATCAGAGATACATAGGATGACAAAGGATGCACCACAGTTTGAGAGCAGTGGGTGCAGTTATATCGTGTTGAGAATCAGTGATATAGGGAGAGAGCTGCAAGAGTTATCAAGCACTAATATGAAAGCAAAAAAGGAAAACAGCAAAATTGTTTTAATGAAATTGACATCCAATTTATTTTAATAATTCAATTACTAAAAGGATCAACAATAATATATATATATATATATATAGTTATATACATGTGTTAGCTCATAAGAGTATACCTAGGAATTTTAGAATAAAAATTTTTTAAAATAGTTTTAATTGAATTTTCTAATCTAGATTTAGAATATAATTATAAGTTCCTACATATTAATTATAAGATAAAAATATGTGTCAATGATTTGTTTTTTTTTAAAAAGGTTAAGACTAAATTTTAGAAATTAGATTTAAAATATAAGAAGGACGAAAAATTCAAACCAAATAAAAAAGAGGGAAAATAATAACTAAGGAAACTTAAACTTTTAGGACTTAGAAGAAAAACGGTGAATTTGAATTATGTATTATATATTGAGCAACGATTTTTCTATGTTGCATAATAAGTATTGTTTAAATCTAAAAGTAAAAATAATATCATTAAAAACTGTTGTTCATTCTAGTTTTTGGTAACGGTTTTTGAGTATTGTCTAATAAGTGTGGTTTAAATCCAAAAGCAAAAGTAACAGGGCAAAAAATATTACTTGTTCCATCTTTAGATAACAATTTTTGAATGTTGTCTAATAAACATTGCTTAAATAAGAAAATAAAAGTAACACTATAAAAAGTTATTGCTTTTTCAAATTTTAGGCAATAATTTTTTAACTATTGCAAAGTTTAGTATTGCTATAAGTCAAAAATGTTATAGTGGTGGAGTAGGGAGGAGCAATGCTAGTAGTGAGAGAGAGTAGTTGAAAGACCAGAGAGAAATTACCATGCAAGAATGTGAACTTTAAAGGCAAATTTGCGATAATGATATTAGAACTTTGCAATGGTTATCTTGAAAACCACCTCCAAATGAGAAGCTAACCACAACATAGTGGCGCTTAAGTAAACCGTCACAAATCTTAATTTTAGCCACAGTCATCGTGAACCACCTCTATTAAATTGTCGTAAATTCCATATTTTTTTTTGTAGTGATAGATGATTTTGATATTAATTCCTACATTGGGTTTCATAATGTTTATAATGAGAGTTTTTAATCATTCATTTATACAAATGAATTTTTGAAGAGCATTTTTATATTCAATTAGATGGAAGCTAATCAAAATTTGGTTGTTGGAATAAAATTTTATCTTTTTGTATGTAGGTTTTGAGTTTAATCCCTTCACTTATGTTTTATTGCATTTTTCCATTTGGGCTTTCATTTTCCTTTTCAGAGTAGGAGAAAGTTCTTCAATTTTTCACACGGAATTTGGATGAAGGATTGTTATAAGTTAAAGCTATCTTCTTTTGATATTTTATTTAATTATGTCACTATGCCAAATTTCTTCTTCTTGTTATATTACGGTAGCAATATTTAAAAGATTTGCAAAAATATGTATTTAATGTTCAATCTAATTGCGATATCTATATGCTTTGATATTATATGTTTAATTTATGAATTATTTTTCTTCCATTGTGTTTCGAGTTAGGGGTATTTTGAGTTCTATTTAAAATAATGTCACTTGTATTCAAGAGAAAAACATGATTTAGAATGTTCATTCCTACGTTTAAACATATACGTGTACATGCATGAAAAAGTTTATATTTAAGGTATTACTTTATTAATCTATCTCCCAAACATTGTTTTAGAATTAAGAAAATAAACCTAAGCATTAGGAATTTCTGTGATATTTTAATTTTAATTAGTTAACTGTATAGTTTCTTTAATTGTTTGGCACCTCATGTGAATATTATTTATGTAGTATTCTGATTTCAAAAATTATTCACACTTAATCAATGAATAATTCTTCCTTAGACATACAAAATGAGTAAATCATTCTTCTTCACATTTATCACATATACAAACATGTATTTATTTTCGTCTGTTTTCTCATCCATTTTTTTTCTTTGATAAAGTTGAGCTTACATATTATGATTACTCATTGTTCAATATTTAATCATTGAACGAAAATATTACTTCCATGTGAACAATATGACAAATAATTAATGAGGTTTTAATCTCTAGTTAATAATAAGAAGAAAAGTTCATTAAAATATATAAAAGTAATATTGGGGCCCCTATTTTATATTGAAAGACTGGAAGCTATTTGATATAAAAGTTTTCTTTATATTAAATACAGTGATACTATTCATATATAGGATGTTCATTATTTTCCATAAATGTAATTGAGTATAAGTTTTAAAATTAAATAAGCTTATAAACAATTTAAAATTTTTTTTAATGGCTTATATCTTTATGAAACTTCTTTCAATTTTCAACTTTCAACTATTCTATCGTATTAATGGAATTTCCTTTATTTTGGAGTTTTGATAAATTTGCATGTCAAGAAAATATATCTTTAGAATAGAATTCTTATTTTGATGTATACTTTAAAATTTTAATTTTGAAATGAATCAATATTTTCAATACTATTTGATAGCTGATTGTAAAACTTTTTTATCATGCTAATTGCGATTTTTTAAACAGCTTATATTTCAATTTAGTATAAATTTAAAATACAATTCATAATTCAGTCGTTAAACAATAATAAATTAGAAATAAAAGCAATTCATGCGAGTATACGAATTAAAGGCTAGTATTAAATAAAGTAGCAATTTCTAGTAACCGAACAAAAGGCACAATTAGAGTCTGTTTGGCGCAAATAGCTGAAAAGCTAGCTGATAGCTGATAAGTTAACTGTTTTACTAGCTGCTAAACTGTTAGCTGTTAGCTGAAAGTTAATAAGTTAGCTGATTGTATTAGAAGTATTTAGTAAAATTAGTTGTTGAGTTAGCTCATAAATGTAAAATGACATAAAAGGATATGTTGATATTATTAGATATATGAAATATATTATTTTTATTTTGATATTGAGATTAAATTGATATAATTAAGATATTCAAAATAAGAATATATTTATTTAAAATTTAATTAATTATATTTAATTATATTACATATTTATTTATTTATTTTTTATTTATGTTAAATTAATAGATGTAGGTCAAATATGTAATGAAATCTGAGTTTTTTTGTCCCCCTTTTAGTTTTGTGAAAAAAGAGTAAACATTAAAAATAGTATAATATTATAAGAAAATATTGATATATAGGGCTTGAGTTTTTTTGTTTTCATGGATTATCTTTTCAAATAATTTGGTATTTATATTGATTAATTGGGAGTGGATTATCAATTAATTAAAATAAAATGGATAAATTTGAAAAAAATAATTAAAAGTTCTATTTTAATAAGCTAAACGTTACTTGGAGTAGATTATTAAAAGAGAACTTTTTTTCTTTAAAAAATTAGTACACCAAATACCTCTAAAATAGAAAAAAAGAATTATTTGACTAAGTTAAGAAACTAAAAGTTAATTTTTTTAATGTGCCAAACACACACTTAATCTAAAGTTTTGAGTTGTAGCAAAAAAAAGAAAAAAAAAAGATGTAAATAGCAACTGAGCAATCTGGAGCAAGATATACAACAAAAGTGTGAGAACCAGGATAGTTCGGTCCGTTATCGGGGGAAACAAATATGAATTAGAATAAATTTGGTCTCTTTAATCCGCATTTTGGACGGATCAGGTTCAATTGTCTTATTTATTTATTTACATACCTATTTAGTTAATAACATATAATTATATACTTATTAATACATCTTTTTTTCTCTTTATCCATGTAATTATTTTTTTTATAAAATATATATAAATTTAATATGTTATGAAATTATTTATGATATAAAATTTGATATGTTTTTAATTTTTTTTTATTTACAAGTTTTTAAACAAAAAAATAAACAAAAATATGCGATTTTAAAATTTTTTAAATTTAAAATTATTATTTTAGATTCGAAAATTAAAATAATTTTTAAAAAGGAGTCTAAAAGAATTTAAAATGATTTTTTTAAAAAAATAAAATAATTTTTGAGTCCACCAGTTAGGTTCATGAATCCCTCGTAACAAATTATATTTTTTGCGTACCTATCCAATCTGTTTAAGTCCAATGCGGACCAACGATTTGATCCGTTAACAGCTTTAGACTCTAGCGAGTAGTTTGTGATTCATTAGTGACCTGATAAGATTACTGGTCCAGTCTTATTTAATTTTAATTATTTAGACTTAATAAAGGATTTTATTGGAAAATTTCTTCTACACTTTTGTATCAGTCTACTTATCATAACTAGATCTATCAGTATAGTTAATGGAAAATCCAGCCTTTGATGCTGCCATTAAAGGTGTATCCCATGCTCCGGTAAATTCAGATTTTAGACTGCTAATTTGATGTTCTTTCCCTTTCATTGCTTGAATTCCCATCGCCGTTAGTTTACAACGGCAATTTCGGTATCTTTGTTCTGTCTCCCGCATGAAATGGACGACCCACTCTGCCTCATCACTTGCTCTACACTTCCGCTCTCTTCTTCGAGCATGTGCTCGACAATCCTCTCTCGACACTGGAAAGAAACTCCATGCCACCACCATTATCACTGGCATTGTTTCTTGCCCGGACTACTTCCTCTGCAACGCCCTGCTTCACTTGTATGCAGCCTGCGGCTGTTCTTTATATGCCCGCAATGTGTTCGATGAAATACCCCAATCGCACAAGGACTCTGTAGACTGGACTACCTTGATTGGTTGTTTTACTCGCTATGGAATTCCGCAAAATGCGCTTAATTTGTTTGTTGAAATGCGAAGAAGGGGTGTGGGGGTTGATGAGGTGGCTATGGTTTGTGTGTTCAATGCCTGTGCTCGTCTGGGGGATGTTAAGTTTGGGCTGCAAGGACATGCGGGTTTGGTGAGAACTGGTTTGCATGGCAGTGTGAAAGCGTGCAATGCAGTTATGGATATGTACGTGAAGTGTGGATTATTAGGTGAGGCGAGAAAGGTTTTTGAAAAGATGAAGGAACATAGTGTTGTGTCGTGGACTGTGATTTTGGAAGGAGCGGTCAAATGGGAAGGTGTGGCAAGTGGACAGTTGGTGTTTGACATGATGCCTGAGAAGAACGAAATTGCTTGGACTATTATGATAGTGGGTTACGCAGGAAATGGACTAACCCGGAAAGCCTCTTTGCTATTGAGTGAAATGATTTCTGATTGTAGCCTAGGATTGAATCATGTTACACTTACTTCGCTTTTGACAGCCTGTTCACAGTCAGGTGACGTGACGCTGGGTAGGTGGGTTCATGCTTTTGCTTTGAAAACAACGGGAAGGAATATGAATATAAAGGTGGGAACAAGTTTAATTGACATGTATGCAAAATGTGGTAGGATAAACACTGCTTTGATAGTGTTCAAGTATCTGCCACGAAAGAATGTGGTGGCATGGAATGCTATGCTTGGTGGGTTGGCCATGCATGGACAGGGTAAAGCTGTGATTGATATGTTTCCTTGTATGATTGAAGAAGTAAAACCAGATTCTATGACCTTTATATCTTTGTTAAGTGCCTGCAGCCACTCAGGTTTAGTTGAGCAGGGATGGCAATTCTTCCATGACCTTGAGTCTGTTTACGGCATTAGGCCAGAAATAGAACATTATGCTTGTATGGTGGACCTTCTTGGCAGGGCCGGTCATTTGAAAGAAGCTGAGAACTTGGTGAAGATGATGCCGATTCCTCCAAATGAAGTGGTTTTGGGGTCTCTCCTAGGTTCTTGTCGGGCCCATGGTAAGCTGCAGCTGGGTGAACAGGTCATGCAAAAGCTCATTCAACTGGATCCTCACAACACAGAATATCATATTTTGCTTTCAAATATGTATGCCATGGCCGGAAAAGAGGACCAGGCTAATTCCCTGAGGCTATTTCTTAAGAAAAAGGGTATCAGAAAGGTTCCAGGAATGAGTTCAATATACGTTGATGGTCAAGTCCATCAGTTCATTGCTGGAGATAAGTCACACCCATTGGCTGCACAAATTTTCATCATGCTAGATGACATGATTGGCAGATTAAGATTGGATGGTTATGTTCCTAATACAACTTCTCAAGTTTTGTTTGGTTGCTGCAGCAGGTATGATTATGCAGAAGAGTTGGAGGAATTAGAGCAGGTATTGTTCACTCATAGTGAGAAGCTGGCACTCTGTTTTGGCCTTATAAGCACAAGAGCTGGTTCACCTCTACATATATTCAAGAATCTAAGGATATGCCAAGACTGCCATGCTGCTATTAAGATTGCCTCTGATGTATACAACCGTGAAATTGTTGTCCGTGACCGTTATCGGTTTCATAGTTTTAAGCATGGCTCTTGTTCTTGTTCTGACTATTGGTGACGTATCCGTTAATCTACAAAAGTTGTTCTTCATAGATTCTTGCTATTACTGGGCTGATTGCTACACTTTTTGCCCCTATGTTTGATAAATGAAGTAAAGAAAGTATACGTTGTTGCTGGTTGCTCTCTAGTTGCTTTTAACTAACCTGGGATGGGAATAGAGCGAGAAAGGGAACATGTTCAATGAGATGGCTTTATGTATCTTTACAATTCTAATATTTGGCTGTTTGAACAATTACAAGAGTTTTTAGATTGACATTTTTACATGGCTTGGCAAATAGAATTAATGATAATAATGATAACTACACTACACATTTATGTTTGGCTTAAGAAGAATTGTACTTATATAACTGTAAACTGCTGTTTCGAAAACATAAAAAGTAGTCTAGTCTAAAATATGAAATAAATAGAATAGTGTCTATTGCACTAACCTGTAACATTGATAAATATTGTAAGATTATTTCAATGCAAAACTGAACTTGTACATCTATATAGCAATAATAATTTAGAACGTTGCCATATTTACATGCTAATACACATACATACCTACTGACACTAATTCAGTCATACAATTCAACAATATATATTTCATATTAGTTATACGTTTTCTAATGGTCTGATTCATAGTTATTATAATTTCTGTCCAATTCAAAGTTATGCATAGATTTTTGGCATATAAATATGTTTTAGATATTTTATTCACAATACCCTGTCAGAATTGTATTCTAACTTCTTTTTTATTTTTCAAAATGCTCATATTCTTCTATTATATCACATTTACATATCTGCATTCATGTAAAATAAGTGGTACAAAATTATTGCTCATACTAGCTTTACATGGGGAAAGAGGGGAAGGATTTACACAGTGAAAACATTCTATTTTACTTTGAAATAAAATTTTTTATACTTTAGAAAGAGAAAGATAAATACATTTATGAAACTTATATATTTTTGAACAAGTTATATTCACCGTCCGTAAAATTTAGTGCTTATATTTATATTTTTTCTATTTTTAAAAATATATATTAACTTCCTTTTTCCTTTATTTTAATACACACTCACCTCTTCTGATTTAAAATATATATATATATATATA
>JANHAO010022848.1:0-12070 GCA_026873985.1 Saraca asoca
TAAATTTTTTTATGTATTTATTATTTTAAAATTAAAATACAAATGAATTAATATTTTAATTTGAAAGAAAAATAAATATAAATAACGTATAAAGATGTGAGATAATTTGTAGGACCTATTTGGTGAACTTTTTAGAGTTGCACCATTGGAGTGAAGAGTTGCTTAAAGTAGTATAAAATAAAAAGTAATGATGTGGTATAACAGGACCCATAAAAGTAGAAATTAAGCAATTCTTGGAGCTTTATATTTTTTTCTCTTTAGAATCCCCTTATCTTCTTCTCTTTCTTACTTTTTAGCTCTCGAAGTGTTCAAAACTTTAAATTACTGGTTGACAGCCGCAGACGATACAAATATGGAAATAATAAAAAATGAAAAATAACTTAACTGATAATTGGCCATGGTCTCAATCAAACTTTATTTTGATCAACGTATATATAGTGGCTGATAACAAATTTATCTATTAGAAAATTTGTGGCCCTCTGCCAACCAGCAAGAGATATATCATATAATTAATTTAAGGTTTCAATTCTAAGCAAAAGATTCTTTGTTTCTCTATGTGTTTCTAAACTATACAACATGCCAACTCCGATGCACAAAAGATGACAAACGTGAAAGTTTTCTGTAATTGCATACATAGAGCTGAGAGAATTCTCTTATTTTCTTCTCTCCTGCGCAGTCTTTCCAATCTAATACTCTTTCTTTAATCGTTCGAAT
This sequence comes from Saraca asoca, assembly GCA_026873985.1. Taxonomy (NCBI): domain Eukaryota; kingdom Viridiplantae; phylum Streptophyta; class Magnoliopsida; order Fabales; family Fabaceae; genus Saraca; species Saraca asoca. The sequence goes on from JANHAO010022848.1 coordinate 715, forward strand.
ATTTGTCTTTATTTAGTGACTCTCTCCCTCGAACTAGCCTTCCAACACACACATTAATAAATTAAAGATGTTTTTCAAAAAAATCTACAGTAATCTCGAAAAGATTCCTCATTGGGACCTCCAGGATGATGGAGCAAATAAATATATTAAATTTGTATTATGCTATGACCTGTGGTTCAAATTCTGTATAAGATGCCCCAGAAAGTAAATCCTTGGACAATGGCCAAGACATTGCACAATCGATCAGAAAAGGCAACGGGATATCATATGCAAGAGAAGTTTGTAATTTTTTATACATTAACGATGAGAATTAAAAAAAAATTAATCTAGGATTTTTAAACAATTATTAGATTTCTCATAGTTAAAACACATCTAATAGTCTAGTAAAGTTCTTTTATATATATATATATATATATATAGTCATCATCATTTTCTTTTATTACTTCCTCTAGCTTCCCTCGTTTTAAAACTAAGTAAAATTACACATTATTTACTTGTGATATAACATCAATTTAAATGTGTTCATATATGGTTTAAAGTGTCAAAAAGAGGCAAGATGTAATTTGCGCTGTTAACATGTCACATCCCGTTTTACGGTACGTTACTGGTATAGAAGATCATCGATAAATAACCTTTTACAAACCTAATAATACAACGATATTATTAATGTTACATGCCTTTTATATGGAGTACAATCAGACAAGTATAAAATATGTGAGAAAAGAGGACAATTCCAAATAACACAGACACTATTATCAAACACTTCATCAAATTTCTAATAAAATCCGGCAGAATTTCCCTATTTTTTCGATTCTAAGCACTAGGTCAGTAAAACAGCTGAGAGATATATACCCTACTCACAACTTGTACAATTAAATAGAATACCACAAAAAACTAGACATCATAGTGTACACAACTACTGAGCAACAACCAGATAAAATTACATAAATAACTCAACTACATCAACTGCTAAAATACCACTATCATAATCTACTTACCTTGAGATTGACTTATTACTTTCTCAAATCCAAGTTGTTTAAAAAAGACAACTCCATGTTCTCAAATGAACCTATGGGTTGGAGTTGTAATAAACAATATTTTTGCTTAATAAAACCTTACAAGCAGGAATCTAGTTACTGGCAATGGAAAGATGACTTAAATACCTAAAACAAAGAAAGAAAGTTTGGAATTACCAGAATTTTCCTTAATTGTTGAAACTAGGGCTTACAATAGGACAAAAATTCAGATTATATATATATTGACTACTTCGGCTAGGCAAAAAATTAGAGTAGAGGAGTCCAGCCGCTCAAAACCTCACCAGCCGTATGGAGAGGCAGCATGCTCGCGAAGGCTGGTGAACTCCAACAGTTGGTTCAGTCTCGACCGCCAAGCTCTCCAACACTAATGTTGTAGGGAGCAAGGCTCACACTCTAGTAGTTTCAGCTAGATCCAAACAGGGCATACCAGAAAGAAGTAGAACAGCAGAGAAATCAAGCTGTAGTAGTTCACCAAGGAAGAAAAAGGAGCAGCAACCACAAGCCAGAAAGAAAGAAGAAGAAGAAACCAAAAAAGCAGAAGCAGCGGTCGGAGAAGTAGTCTCAGTCGCCAAAGGAAAAGAAAAAGAAGTAGGACAGTTTGGAGGGAGCAGAGTAGCAGATGCAGCAGCTTGGAAAGAGGAAGAAGAAGTAGAAGCTGTTGCAGCAGATCGGAGAAAGGAAGAAGAAGAAGAAGAAGAAGAAGAAGAAGAAGAAGAAGAAGAGGAGGAGGAGAAGGAGGAGAAGGAGGACACTGGCAGCAGGGGATCGGGCAGAGTGAAAGCGTTGAAGGTAGAATAAAAAGAAAAAGAAGGAAAAAGGAAAAGGAAAAAAGAAAAAGAAGAAAAGAAAAAAGAAATAGAAAATAAAAAGGAAAAAATTATCTTTTGACCACAACATAAGTTTAAAACACTTGCTATAACACACCTACTTACAATATTTTTTTTTTATCAAACTAAACATAGGTTAGACTAAAAATTATGTGTTAAAAAAAATTATGTACTTTTAACACATGATTTTACAAGTTTACTATTAACTTAATCTATTTATTAGAGTGTTACAAATTCTCCCTCTATCAAAAGAATTCGCCCTCGAATTTTATAAGCAAAGTTGTATAGGATCAAAATGAAATATTTGATTAACTATTGAAAATAAGCTTTTAACGACGTTAGAAAGGAATGTTTATACCAATAAGCTATTCAAACAGATGGGGATATTTATCCTTCATAATCGGCTCAGGTTTCCAAGTTGTCTCTTCTCTCCCATGGTTTTCTCACAGCACTTTCATAGAGGGATATTCCTTGGAGTGGAGTTTTTTAATTTGCTGATCAAAGTAGCTACAAGAAACTCCTTATAGGTCAGATGACAATCCATTTCAATTGGGATTTCTAGAAGGATGTAAGATGAATTGGAGACATACTTTTTTAATATGGACACATGAAAAATAGGATAGATGCTCTCTAGTCTTGGAGGTAGGTTCAACTTATAAGCCATAGTGCCTATTCTCTTCATTATGGAAAATAGACCAATATAGTGGCAAATTAGCTTTCCTTTCCTACCAAATCTCATCATTCCTTTCATAAGTGATATTTTCAAAAACACCTAGTCACCTACTTGGAATTCCAAGTTCCTCCTTCTCTTATTTGCATAAGACTTTTGATAGCTTTAAGCTGTTATTAATTTTTCTATAATAATCTTGACTTTCTCATTTGCCTCTTGAACCAAATTTGGGCCTAACAACTTCGTCTCACCTACCTCAAACCATCTAATGGGAGATCTATACTTCCTTTCATACAATGCTTCAAAAGGAATTGTTTAAATTGAAGAATGATAACTGTTGTTATAGGCAAATTCAATCAAGGGTAGATATTGTTCCCAATTACCCTCAAATTCTAATACACAAGCCCAAGGTATGTCTTCCAGAACTTGAATTATTCTCTCGGATTATTCATTTGTTTGAGGGTGAAAAGCTATGTTAAAGTGGAGTTGTGACCCCAAGGCCTTTTAAAAGGATCTCCAAAATTATGTAGTAAATTAGATATCTCGATCAGATATGATTGACAATGGAACTCCATGAAGAGATACAATTTAATCCAAGTATAATTGGGCATATTAGGAAGTTGAATAAGCATTCTTCATTGGAAGAAAATGACACTCTTTGTCAAATGATCAATAACTACCTATATAGAGTCATAGCCCTTTGGAGTCCTTGGCAGTCCAGTAAGAAAATCTATAGTAATTATTTCCCATATCCATTCAGGAATCTCCAAATTCTGGTGTAAGCTTGCAGGTTTCTGGTGTTCATCTTTCACTTACTAACATATGAGACAGCAGAAGACAAAATTCACTATATCATGTTTCATTCCTTCCTACCAGTAACCTGTTTTCAAATCTTGATATATTTTGTTGCTGCCAGAGTGCATAACATAAAATGAAGAATGGGTTGTATACATAAGTTGTGGTTGCAAGTTATCAACATTAGGCACCTATATTCATCCATGATATGTTAAGGCTCCTCATTTATCTCTTGCTAGACCAGAATTCGGTTCCTTCTTCATTTTGCCAAGTAGCTTGTTAATATCCACATCTTGAGCTTTTATAGCCATAATTTGATCAACAAGTGGAAACTACAACTACACATGTGCTATAATTATCATGGGTTCTAATATTTGCGATTAAATTCCACAAGCTTCCACCATGTGTAATTCTCGAATCATTGGTCTCTTGTGTACATCAATATGAGCAAGATTCCTTATAGACTTCCTACTCAATGCTTTGACTACCACATTGGCTTTACCTAGATCATATAAGATAAAGTAATCATAGTTCTTTATCAGTTCCATTTGGCAATGTGGTTTAAGGTTCAGGTCTTTTTACTAAAAAATATTTCAAATTCTTGTGATCAGTGTAAATCTTACATGTCTCACCATAAAGATAATGATGCCAAATCTTCAATGCAAACACCACCACAACTATCTCCAAATCATGAGTAAGATAATTCTACTTATGCTTCTTGAGTTGCTGTGATGCATAGGCTATAACTTTGTCATACTGCATTAAAACACATCCAAGGCCAATCTTAGAGGCATCACAATAAAAAGTATAGTTTCCACCACTTTTAGTTAATGCTAGCATCGATATCATAATCAAATACTCTTTGAGTCACTAAAAACTTCCTAAAACAAAGAAAGAAAGTTTGGAATTACCATAATTTTCCTTAATTGTTGATACTAGGGTTTACAATCAGACAAAAATTTAGATTTTATTTTTTTAGAAAGACTCTTACCAATCTATTGCTTCGGCCAGCCAAAAATGGAGAGGTAAAGGAGTCTAGTAGCTCAAAACCTCATCAGTCATATAAAGAGGTAGCATACTTGTGAAGGCTGGCAAACTCCTATAATTGGTTTCGTCTCAACTACCCAGCTCTCCAACACCAATGTGGTAGGGGGCAAGGCTCACACTCTAGTAATTTTGGCCATACCTAAACAGGGCATACCGAAAAGAAGCAGAATAGCAAAGAAATCAAGCTACAGTAGTTCATTGAGGAAGTAAAAGAAGGAGCAGTAGCCACAAGCTAGAAAGGGAGAAGAAGTAGAATCAACCAAAAAAGAAAAAGCAGTGGTTGGAGAAGCAGTCCCGATAGCTAGAGGAAAAGAAGAAGAAGAGAAGAAGAAGAAGAAGGATAGTTTGAAAAGAGTAGAGTAGTAGATGCATTAGTTTGGAAGGAGGAAGAAGAAGTAGAAGCAATTACAGCAGATTGGAGAATGTAAGAAAAAGAAAAAGAAGAAGAAAAAGAAAAAGAAGAAGAGGAGGAGGACACCGGTAGCATGGGATCGGGTAGAGTGAGAGTGTAATACCTTAGCGAAAATAAAATAAGAAAATAAATAATAATTAATTTTGGTGGACCAAAGTGAAGTTGTAAAATATTTCGTTGTGGCTGTAACGTAATTTTCCTTTTTTTTTCTAAAAGGCTTAAATAAAGATGTCGACGTTTTGATGGGGCCAATTTGCAAATTGCCCCATTTTATTTTATGTTTTATTTCCTTGGGCATTGACCCCCTAGCCCGTGTCTTACTTCTTTCCTAAAACTTTCCTTGTTTCGCACTTTTCTCTACTTCAAATGCTGGCCTCCATTTCTTTTCTTTGTTTCTCCATTGTCTAGTAAGTTTAAGCTCCTAATCTTCTTCCTTTCACCTTGCTCGCATCCCCTTATTTTTTGCCCAGGTCAACGGCTCATTTCCTCTTTGTGTAGACAAGTTCCTACATTTTTTTTCTTCTTCTTCCTTTTTTGGCACTCTAGTTCATCACTTGCTTGGAGCTCGTCAACCACCAATGCCTCTCGATAACATATGCAACCTTTGGTGGTTGGCATGCAAAACATCACTTTGGCCAATCTCTTCTGCCTCGCTTGCTGATAACTTGAACAATGACTCTGGCTGGCCAATACTCATCCTTATTGAAGGAAAAAAAATTGGTGAGTTGATTGCTTCCTTCATTTTACTTCAGCAAAATCTTTAATTTCACTATTAATGAATCAGCAAACCCTAACCCCCAAAATTTATTACATGTTGAAATTCTTATTAATTAGCTTCAGTGATGCTTCCACCGAAAAATCAAGTACATTGACATCAATTTTTAATTCCATCCAAATATCCAAGTAGGAGGTTTTACTATTTAATTCTTGAAATTTTAGCTTTAGATATTATAGTTTAATATCAGTATAGGATAGGTGTATTTAATCAAAGGATTTTAAATTTAAGTTCAAAGATTGATTTTAATGCTGGTTATACCTAAATAGGTAGAATGACTTAAATTCTCAAGTTGGGTAACCTAAGACTTTATGGAACCTTCTTACAACATTAGCCATTTCTCTTAGGAAAAATTTGATCAATTAAGGAGTCCTTAAGATGAGTGGATAATCCTACTCTTTTGTAAATCCCGTTTTACAATATGAAATAATTTGGTTATCCAGAACATTATGATATTGAGTAATTGGATTTTTTATGTTAATTTATTTCAAAATTTTAACTGTGTATTACATATATGAAAATGATTTGTCGTAGTGAAATTATACATTTTATATTGATTTTTGTTATTAGAACTAGTGGTTTCATATTACCATATGATGTATAAATATGGAAAGGACTTTGCATATTTTTGCCTTTTGTAATGGTTATTGTTTATAGAAGTAATGATTTCATATTACTGTGATATGAAATTTTTGACATTTTTGAAGTTTATGCTACCTAGAATGATATAGTATTTCTTGATTTCTGATATCATGATCTAAATAGAAATGTTTCTTATTTTTGGATATAACTAGTAGCATAATTTTTTTGATTGATCAATGTTTTGAAATCCTGAATCCATTGAAAATTCCTTGGAAATCCTCAAGTGTACTTGTGATTAGAATATTTGTTGGAAAAATATGGGGGAGAATATCTAAATATATGATAGATGCGTTTAGATGGATTATGGCAATATCTACTAGGTATGATTATCTTTAGGAATTATCCACTAGATTCCAATGGTATTTTAGAAAAAGAGAATCTAGAATATTTGTTACTCAAATATTGGTAAATTTTAGAAAATTTTGATGAATTTCTTTTGTGTTTACTTCATAAAGAGTATTTTAACAATATCATACTCCGTTGTTTATTTTTCTTTTGTTGAATATTATATTTAACAAGTTGACTTTCTTGATGAATTGAAGTTTTGGAACTTATTTTGAAATTGTGTTTTTTGAACTAGCAAGCTTATTTACACCAATGTATGTTTTAACTTTTGGATTCTGAACATGAATTGCAAACTAAGTTTTAATTTTCTAAAGATTGTTTACTCACTGAGTTTCTATAAAACTCTCCCTATTTTGTTTCATGTTTTTCAGAGCCCATAGTTATCCCACTGTCCATTCTTACCCATCTGGTTCAGGATATGCTCATTGATTGAGTAAATTATCTTTTATGGAGCTTAAAAGTATATTGATGGTGAAAGATTTGGCAGCTGGTATAGTTGTCATGTGCATGTATTATGAGTAGTTGATGCTTGTAGGATATATACTTGTGTTGTTTGGGCTGTTGTGATTCTAATTCATTGTACAGGATGTGCATAGAGCATATAGCCCTTGTTTGTTATATAGGCCTTGTGCCTAAAAGTCCAGAAAACAAAAGAAATTTTGCAGGATTTTTGGTAGAAATTAAAATGAAAATATTTGATTATGCTTTAATTGAGTTTTGGTCTTTGGTATGTTGAGTCAATTAGGAAAGATTCTGTATTGTTAGGCTTGTAGAGGTCCTAATGATGACCTTATACACCAATCATATTCCATGGATCGAGGCATAATAAAAAGAGAGTTGATGCCTAAAAAAAAGGAAAAAGGAAAAAGGAAAAGAAAACAATGAAAAAGAAGAAAAGAACAAAAAGAAAAAGAAAATAAAAAGGAGAAAATTACCTTTGGCCACAACATAAGTTTAAAACACTTGCTATAACACTATCTACTTACAATATTTTTTTTTATCAAATTAAACATAGGTTAGACTAAAAATTATGTACTTTTAATACATAATTTTACAAGTTTACTATTAACTTAATCTATTTACTAGAGTGTTACACAATACTTTATCTATCTATAGTTATTTTCACTCCAAATCTAATGGAAATTGTCGCATGTCAGTCACGTGATTGTCTTCTTCCTCAATTAAACTAAAGTTCTCTATCTAGAAGATCTCCATCACCATGTTTCATTTACTGATATGGAAGAAGAGATGACAACAATGAACAACTACTTCTCCAAATTAAAGCCTCTATGCCAAAAACATAATACATATCTCATTATATCAATGAAATAGTTTAAAGTAATGAAATTTAAACAATATTAACAAATGAATTATATTAATAAGGATAAATAAATTAATCTATTATTCTAAAATCATAAGTTAATCCTTTGAAGGAATAAAAAAATGAATAAAAATAAAAAATATATTTAGAAAAGGTGAGAACAAAATTCAATAATCAAAAGGGTTTGATAGAAGTATTTAAAGAAAAAATTTTAGTTTGATAGAAGAAAAAGATGAGCACGTGACAATTTTCATAAGATTAGATGGAAAATAATCACATAAAAAATTGTTAATGAGCTAAATCCTAAGTTATCTCTTTTTGATACAATTAAATAAAGTATAATTTTCCCTTAAAATTATAATACAAATGTTAATCATCAAAAGAAAAAAAAAAGATATTGACAATTTTTTTTGGTTGTAGATCATGTTAAATTATTTATTTAGAAGGATTTGGAGCTCATTGGACCTAATAAGAACGCGAATTTACAGGCACACACAAACGCCCAAAACCTTGAGGAAAATAAATGGACATATCAGACAATGTTTTGAGAAGGTTCAAACTTAATATGTCATAAAAGAAGGAAGGGGGTTTCAAAGTAGTCATCACTCATCACTTCAGGGAAAAAAATAGTCCTGCTTTACGCCGCAGCAGCAAGGCTTTAAATTACAGTTCACAACCATAATATTCTATAATTTTTTTATACAATACTGTATTTTTCAGTATTTATTCACATTTTATTAATTATAATGTAATCATAGCTGCGATTGCAATTTAAAACCTTGCACTGCACAGTTATTGAGCTAACATGAGATGAATTATTTTCCTTCGGATTTCTTGATGCCAAATATATTCTGCAGGGATTTAATGCACAGATCCTTTTAGCTGGCTTGATATGTTCCCTAAAGGGCTTAAGCTTCAAAGTTCAAACGTAATACTACATTCTTCATTTCAAAGGATAAAGAAAACCATTTGTTGAATTGTGTACCAATTTTCTTAAACTCCATTGAATCAGAACAAAAAACATCACAAAAATATATACATTAGCGATGGTTACGCAGTGCATATAGCGGCAACTAGCGCCGCTGCTGAGTAAATTAGTGGCGGTTAACGTATCTGCCACTAAATGCACCACCAGAGTGACTTTAGCGGTGGTTATAGAAAACCGTTGGAAAGTGTAAATTATTGCATTAATATAGCGACGGTTAGATTTAACCACCACAATATTTTCCACTTTTATTTTAGCGGCAGTTAGCTTAACCGCCACAATTCTTGAACGGAAATCGCTACTTCCAAATTAATATAGCAGCGGTTGGGCTAATCGTCGCTATTTTTTAATAAGGTTTAAATTTAGCGACGGTTCCTTAACCGCCACAATGCTCCAACAGAAATCACAATTTCTGAATTAACATAGCGACAGTTGGGTTAAGCACTACTATTTTTTAACACGTTTAAATTTAGCGGTGGTTCCTTAACCGCTGCTAAATTTTATTATATTTTTAACAATTTTCTTACCACTCCATCTTGTTTATTTCTATTAGTTAATGATATTAGTTGTCCCTATAAAATATAAAAATAAATTCATAGTACAAGAACAATAATATTCATTTAAATATAATGAAAATGGTATTCATTTTAATAAAATATAATATCCACATAGTCTTTACATCACAATCCAGTCAAAATTTTTTTAAAACCAAAAAATATAACAAAATTTAAGGAGACTAGCTAGGATCAGTGACATTTTTATCTTGATTGCTCCTGCCAGAAGATCTCCTTAAATGTGCAAGTGAAAATTGATCTGAGAAATTAATATTGTTGTATACAGAAATTAGCTTCGCAAGGACAAACCTTCGAGTGCAACGAAGACTAAAACCCATGCTCCTATAAGCAACGACAGTAAGGTAATCCCGAACGTCAAGCCTTGCCTCACTTGTCACATCACAATGACCCTGTGAAGAGGTTCGGACGTGCCCCGCGAAACAACCTCCCCCATGAGGGATGGACCAGCGAAGAAGCCACAAGACCGAATCCTCTGGTGATCGGCAACTTCGCTCGAGATCGCATTCTCACTACAGCAATGCTCATCACAGTAAAACCTACGACGCTTTCAAGTCATAAACCTCCCGTCCAGGGTATCAGGCGTCAGACACAGGTCTACCGCCAGCCTAGGGGATCACTCAATAGCCTACTTTCTGCAACAACCAGATTGTAGCCCCCTTTATTGTCTTTTCTCATTTATTATTTGATATAACACAACTATAACTTGTAATTAATGCATGTAACCACTCTTTTCCCTATAAATAGGCTTACATTGTTAGTAAGGCAAAATAAAAAAAAGAGAGTGCAATCTTGTAAGCAGAAACTCTGCAAATTACTCAAAATCAATAAAACTTCCACCGTGGACGTAGGGCTCGGTACCGCTCAGATTTAGCCGAACCACGTTAAATGTGTTACTCATCTATTTCATCTTCTCCTTCCCGGCCGCATCTCCTCACTACTTCAAAGGTAGTATTAGATCCCAAAACTCATCCCGTTGACTGAAGTTCGAGTCTCCCGTACAAACTGAATTTCACCGTTAACAAACATCAACCCCGTCCTGAAAAGAAAAAAACAAATACACAACAATGAAATTCCTATTGGCAGCAATCAAATACTTGTTGGCAGTAAACAAATGCACATCATGCAAACATATTTGGTAGCAAACAAATACACAGTAATCAAACAAATACTTGTTGGCAGCAAACAAATGCACAACATGCAAACATATTTGGCAGCAAACAAACACATAACAATCAAAGAACTACTTGTTAGTAGCAAACAAATGCACAACATGCAAACATATTTCGCAGCAAACAAATACACAACAATCAAACAAATACGTATTGGTAGCAAACACATACATAACAAAAACATATTTGACAGCAAACAAATGCATAATAATCAAATAACTATTTGTTGGCAGCAAACAAATGCACAACATGCAAATATATTTGGCAGCAAACAACTACACAACAATCAAACAACTACTTATTGGTAGCAAACAAATGCTCAACAATCAAACAAATACCTGTTGGCAGCAAACAAATGCACAACATGCAAACATTTGGTAGCAAACAAACACACAACAATCAAACAACTACTTGTTGGCAGCAAACAAATGCACAATATTCAAACATATTTGGTAGCAAACAAATACACAACAAAAACATATTTGGTAGCAAACAACTACTTGTTGGCAGCAAACAAATGCACAACATGCAAACATATTTGGTAGCAAACAACTACATAACAATCAAACAACTACTTATTGGCAGCAAATAAATGCACAACATGCAAACATATTTGGTAGGAAATAAATACACAACAATCAAACAAATACCTAATGGTAGCAAACACATATACAACAAAAACATATTTGGCAGCAAACAAATACACAATCAATCAAATACTTGTTGGCAGCAAACAAATGCACAACATGCAAACAT
>JANHAO010022849.1:0-12091 GCA_026873985.1 Saraca asoca
CTCTTTGTTTTTATTGTGATATCTGAGTTGAATGGATCCATTTAATTTAGATATTAATATGGTTATTGAGATCTTAATAATCACCCTTAGAAAAGGATAGGAAAACTAAGCAATGCATTGAGATTTCATGGATTGTTTGTGGCTGAGTTCTGATAAGACTCATTAATCATTTTCAAGGATTCTTGTTTGTGATTTCAAGCCATAGAAATGATTAACAACTGAATGAACATTTAGTAGTTAAGGAAGCATTGATCTCAAGTTAATTCCCTTGGTTGGTTGCTTGTTATCTTTGTTTTTATTTCTGCATTGCATGTTAGTGTAGTTTAGCTTAGGATTTAGTTTCTGCCAACCCCCCCATTTACATGCTCCTAATTGATTGATATCATCTAACAAATGATCTTTGGATTTGACCTGGGTTTGCCATATACTACAAGTAGTTAGGTAACTAGTTTTATAAATTTCTAATTTGACGGCTTCGACAACCGACACATCAAACGACCTCTTGCATAGTCTGTGCATAAAATAGACTTCAGGTCCTTCATTATCTCTTCAAAAATCTCTTCCTAAGATTTAATCCCATTGTTAAGCTTGGAAAGATCACACAGGAGATCCTAACATTCATCATTCATGTTAGCAGGAAAGTTATTTTTCAGGCCCACGGTGGAACCCTCATTGGGAACCTTTCACCTAGGTGAGGGGAAGGGGGATGAAGAGGTATGGTTAAGAGAGGATGAATCACCTATGAGGATCATTGTTGGTCCTAGCTTAGGTTGGGTGGTCAGAGGGATGACAAACTTTTGCTTTAGTTAAGCTTAATTACGAAACCCTGGTGATTACTTAGAATTTATCAAACCAGTTAGCAACCTTAAGGAACCTTTGTTATTAGCGTATTTCAAAGAATACAAGGAAAAAATAAAATCAAAAGGATACAAAGAAACTCACTAGTGAAAGGCAAAACCAAGAACCAAGGAAGAATGCCAGAGATGAAAAGGGCAAGTCACAGTAGCCAAAGCCTGTAATGGTGGAGTAATGTCATGGCCACCAAGAGAGCTAGTTTGGTTTATATAAAGAGTCAAGTCGAATCCAATGACTAGAAAGAACAAAAAAAAATGGCTAAGATGATAGCCCCAGTAAAAATTAATATTCTTGGAAAATATAAGATACCAAAAATATGGAGAATCCTTGGGAAGATAAGACCCTCAGTTAGTCAATTCCTTAGAAAAAAGGCATTCCAAAGTAGTCAATCCATAGAATTCAAAAGGCATGTTAGTCATCATGAAGTTAGGCGACCCATTGGTATCTGCATGGTGAACTTGGTCGAAGTGTGAGCAAGTGAAAGTCAAAGAAGATGACAATAATGAAAGTCGGTGAAATCATGGTTATTCGACAAAGAATAGTAGCCCATTGAAGGCTCACTCTGGTGAAAGATAAAATATTGTAATAAGCGATTAACATAAAGAAAGGGTTTGTTGGAAGTCTAGTTGAAGATACTAAGATACGAGAGTAAAGTGAATTCCTTTAAATCACCAATTGGAACAACTCCTAAAAAAATAAAAACAAAGAAAGAGGGCTGAGTCAAATCTATTCTTTAGGCAAGCTTTGTAGCACCTCCTCCAATGTTTTATCATGCTCAAGCTTGGAAAGATCTAGAGTGACACTCAAATTGAAATACTGGATTTGGTCAATAACATTGGAAAACTTTAATTGCATCATGGGGAAACTAAGGTCTTTAACCTTTTGCATGGTAACCATAAGTTCTTTCTTAAAGGTGGCCTTACGGTCTGCCCATCTTTCTATTCGATTTCCAGTTCTTTTGCCAAGTTTTTGCTCTTTTATAACAAAACATCCCATTCAGTTGCTAAGGTCTCATTTCATTGAGATAGGGCATCTAGTGCTTTTACCAATTCAACTATACAATTGGTCAGATCGACAATGTTTTGTCTAGATCGACTAACTCCTGAGATTTGGTCTCCAAATTCTTCTTCAGTTCCTCCACAATGGAGGAGTTAATTTTTTCCAACTCTCTTTTATTAGGGGCAAAAGAAGAAATTGTGGATAGGACATTAGTGAGTGAGCATGCCATTTGAATGGCAAAAGCTTTCAGCATATGTATAAGGTTGTGATCAAATGTAAAATCTTCTGTGTGTGGTCAATTGGGAGAAGTAGTTGGTTATGCAAAAATGTATCATAATCAACATCTTTGTACCATAGGCTATTTATGGTATTAAAAGCCAAGCTACTTCTTTTAGGAGCTTCGATAGGTAGTAATTTCTTCCAATTGCCCACTTTGATCTTTTTCGCCGATAAAGCAGAAGTGTCAGGTAGGCTTATTTCTTTGCCTTTGCTTTTGCTTTATTCTTTAGAGAAAGTTTTGCACTTCCTCATGGCCAAAGATAGTAGTAGGTCGATCGAAAGGAGGAGAGTTGCAAGCAATCTCGATTGTTTGGTGCTGACTTAAGTTGGGCTATTAGTGGCATGATGGATTTCTCCTTTCCATGGGCCTGAGTACGAATCTTAGCCAGACGCTTTAGATTTATCTTCGAGTGATGAAATTCTATTGGCGAGCCATCTAACCAGTAGCCTAAAAATAAAGCAGGAAGTCAGTAAAGCAGAATAAGCAAACAACAACAGTGTAATAGTAAGTTACATACGAAGAACAGCTTAGGCATCAAATGGTCCTAAAGCCAGAAGATGAATCGCAAGATCCTACTCAACAATCAAAAGATCTTTAAAGGCATGACTTGATGATGGTTTTAGGGATTTGGTCCACCTAACAGGGTAGAGTGGTTCTTTATCTTAGAGGAAAAAGGGGTGGAATCCTTTGGTAACCTGAACCTTGAAAATGGAATGCTTCCTAGTCCAAATGCTAGTCAGCATATTCTCTAGAATTACTCGATCGGAGTGTTGAAGGAAGTGCACCCAACCCCCAGTCTTTTGCCTTAAGTAGGAGAAGCAAAAGAAAAAGGACCCAACAGTCAGTTTAAGTTGAATGTAGATGCTTAATACTTCAAAGCAATTAAGGAAGACCCAAGCATTCCAAGTTAGTTGAAAGGGGAAAATAATTATTGTACGAAGAACGCTTTGTTGAAAAGCGGTAAAAGGAGGGCAAGCGTGGAGTCGATCGACTACATCCTCATAAAACATAAAAAAAGACGAGGTAAGGTAACTGCAAATGCTCATCTTCTAAGGCGGGCTCAAAGACAATCCCCTTGATAGACTCTCTTTGAATGTGGACTTTCTACAGCTTCTAGATTACGTCTAAGCTTCTAGATTACGTCCAAGTCTTGCCATTCAACTGAAGCAACCATGGACTTTACATCCGGATGGATGTTTTGAAGGTTATCTGGAGCAGAATCTATGAGGTGAATCTATTTGTTTCCATACTCGTTGTGGTACCGGTTTGCCATGATCGATCGAAGGGGAAGAGCAAGGTGGTAGATGATCTTTTCAAGGGAATATTCACCAAGGTTTGATGAGGAGTTAGAATCCGATGATAAGTTGATGAGATCACACAGTCTATCAAATATGAAGAGAAAGAGCATAATGGTGAAGCGTTAAAAAGGGAAAAATAAATAGGAAGGACGGTCAAACGCGAGGAGTCAAATGAAAACTCAAGTTCCAGGGGAAGGAATTTTAGAGAAGGAGGGTAGAAGTACTAGTCTTTCCGGTGCAACCCAGGATAGGGCAGGAGTATAAGGCACAGTCATTAGGGTAAAAGTATAAAAGGTGAACTGCGTATTTGGCATGTTTGCAAAAGAAAAATGCAAAAAACTAAGAAAGTAATAAAGTAAAGAAGGAAGAAATTACCTATAGAAGCTTAAAACACTGTCAAAAGTTGTGAAAAATGGCTGGTGGATTAAACCTCTAGAGTCTGGCGTAGAGACAATAGAGGAGTAACACAACAACTGTGGACTAGTAGTGAAATCGTGAACAAAATCGTAGAAGTAGGAAAGTACAAAAAGTTCAAAACCAATTTTTATAGAGGGACATGGTCCAATGGCTAAGGATGATCAGGATAAACAGTCCATATGGCGATCCACTCCACCGACATGACTGTTATAGGTCTTGAGGCTTCTTAAGATGACAAATCATAATTACTAACATTAAAATTGTAATGATGAGTGCATTGTAAGTGACAGTTGGCCCGGAAAATGGAAAGTCTTCTAGCAGACCACGAACGTGACCCACCGAGTGGCAAGGAGGGCAAATGATACAACCTAAAATCATCAATCCCCAGTCATTTGACCAATGGTTAATTGGCTAAAGCTAAGTGGAGCCGGTATTAGGCTTAGGCTGCCGCTTATCAATCAGCTACCTCTTGGTCAAACAATATGAGACATGTCAGATGAGAATTGCACAAACTAACCATCTCAACAAGTAGATGATAAAAAATGTGAACAGACCAGCATAAACCATGTGACAGCACCAACTATCTATCAAGATTTCCATAAGCATCTTCAATGTGTTGAAGACATGTGGTTACATGTCATTCACCCAGAAGCACACCAATTGGTGTCCTCTACACCTATATATACTATTTGATACTCATTCTTTCAAATAATTTGCTTATACTAATCTAAACTCTGTTTAAGTACTAACTTAAGCATCAACACGTGCTTGACGGACCACTTCATCATGTGCAGATGGCTTTTTTGTGCTCGCAGATCATCATTTAATCAGACTTTTTCCCACCATTTGACCTTAACACCTGACAGAGTTTTACCTATATTTTGGCTACTAGGTTGATGAATACAAATATTTCGTCCCCGGTAAAAAATCATCAACATTGCTACAGTTACTTCTTTATGTCCATTCTCTTACAACTGGATAGAATCTCAAAATTTTAAATCTCACTAATTTGTGATAAAATGTAAATAAATAATAAGTATAAGAAACCAAAGTAGATTATTCAAAAAAAATCATAGAATTACACTCCTGTGCCAAAATAACAAATTGTGCTGTCAATAGCACCACAAGTGACAAGGGTAGATTTTATCCTTATCCTTGTTCTACGAAACTCTTCCTTTTTGGTCAATATTTCCATTTTTTTCACACAAGGCTGCCTCTGATTAATTTTTTTTTCTATCCAATTGTTATTTTATTTTTTTCTACTTCTACTCGCTCTTCTAGTTGCATTTCTTCCGACTTTGATTACCCTTTCCCTAACGGAATTAATTCCCTGTTTCAAAGTAATTAAATATTTATTTAATATATGTATTTCTTTAATTATTTACTTATTTAATTTGCAATATTAAAATGATAAAATTATATTGTACAAAGAATTAAAAGTTAAGGCTAATCATATTAAATGTAATTGGTCCAGAAATGACAGAGTAACAATTACTTACAATTAGCATCATTCTATATCAAGTGTAATAGATAATTAGCATCATTCTGTATTAAGTGTGATAGATGATTATCACGTGATTGTTTAGTCATTTTTTTTAATCTAATGTAAATAAAATTAAATTATTTTAAAATTTAAATATTTTAATTAAAGTAATTTATGAAGACCCTAATCAAATGGAATAATTATTTATTTTTGACAACCATGACAATCAATTTTTAGTTATGAGAAATAAAATAATTAATAATTTATTCATTATAGTATTTGCTCTTCTATTTGCAAGTATATGAACTTAAAAGTTTATTATCTAAGCCCTTAAGAAAAGTTTATTTCTTTATTGTGGCTATAGCAAAAACTTCTGTGTTGACTGTTGTTGTTGAAGCCTGAGGTAATTGAGGTTCTTCAATAGCATAAATTCATTCTGCTTGCTAGTCTTTTACCATTTAATATGTTGATTGCGTTAGTTGGTGATATTTATTTCTGAGTAATAGTGTTGATTTCTTCCCTCTATTCTGTTAGTAGTTTGTAAAACTTTATGACCTGTTAGTCGTATTTAACTTTAGTTTTAAGATTGGTTTCTTAAATAATTCATTGGAGTTGCTTTTTGTCAGTGGGGTTGGTTTTGCACTGAAGCCATTATTTTATATGGTATTTTTTTTTTTTGTGATAAAGGACATTTGTGTGATAAGTAAGATAAATGATTATAATTGTTTTTGCCTTAGATGAAGTATTTTTTTTTTTAAGGTGTTTTATTAAATATTATAAGTTTTAGAGGAGTTGAACTAAATGTCATGAACTAATTTTTTGCCCATGACTGATGTGAGTATCAATCATTTATTAATAGTCACCAGTATTTATCCATTTTCCATTACCTATTTCCATTTTTGCTTGTTTCATTATTACTAGTCATGTTTCTTTAATTTCAAGTTGTTGATTTGAAATATTGAAGTCTTATAAAATAAAAGTGAACAATTTGAAATATGAATATATTTTATAATATACAATGACATTGTCTAACAAGCACATGTTGGATTAAACATTTGTTCACAAGTTATCTATAAGTTTCCAACTACATCACAACCTCTTGATCAAAAGTTATCCCATACCACCCTACATTCTTTCAAGGGTAAAGGTAAACAAAAGTTAGATTAACCTATGACTTATCTTGAAACCAAAAGCATAGGTTAATATAAGTAAATCTTATGGCTATACTATTTATAATTTTCAAAAAAAAAGAAGAAGAAAGTTTAGCAAAATATGTGAAGATGGTAGAATCTCTAAGGATCAAACCATCTTAAAGCCATTATCAATAGGACATTTGATGATTCCATAGGAATGATTTCAACCTTGTGTAATATTTTACACCTAACTAGATTCAAAATGATTATGTGATGATTCCTAATCTCGTATACACCTAAAAGAATTGATATGGTGGTAGAAAATGTGTCAAATATAATTTCCATCGTATCACTATTCATATTTACTTCTTTGGGAGTTGATTATCAGTAAATTCTTAAGAATATGAAAAATAATCCATAGAAGAATGTCAGATGTAAATTCGTTATTGATTAAGGGAATATTATTTGTTACACCAAAATCATCATATTCTTTATGATATAAGAATGTAGATATTCTTGAAGAAGATGAAAAATCCATGCATGAACAGGTAGTAAAATGCAATGGATAACTTACTAGTAGTAGCTAATGACCCAATGACTTTCCTTTTTAATCTTTTCTAGTTACCGGTTGTTAATTTGTAATGATGTTAATGGTTAATTACTTTACTTAATATATTATTTATTTATTTATTCATGATTTTTTCTTTATGTAATTATGAATTCACTCATTTTTAAATTTTGTAATGATAATTTTCTCATATAATTTTATTTATTAATTTATTAATTTTATTCATTTAAAATTATATTAAATATGAATCTAATTATTTATTTTAATAAAATTTTGTAATATATGTATTAATATTAGTAATATTAAATATATAAACTTAATAATTTCAATATTAAAAACTATTTAACATTATTTTAGTATATATATTAATCAATTAATCTAATAATATTTATTATATATCATTAGGCTAATGGACTAACTTATTAGTTCGACAAGCTAACCCTTCATGTTTTGAGTGCTATTAATGCATGTTGCAACACTTTCTAAGTTCTCTATTATCACTAGCATTTTTGTTCATTGTAACTATTTCATTTTGCAGGGTATAAAATTTTTTTATTACAACTGAAGAGCAATTGGAAACTTCTATTTGAAACTAATATCTTTTTGTTAGTTTGTGAGTGGATCATCTTTAGACTATGCTTCAGGTATCAATTATTGTTTGGTGTCACGGGTTGGTGGCTCTCTAGTCGAAGTTGTGTGGCTCAAGTGTGTCATTCTTACCCAACATGTTAAACTTTCAACAAAATCAAGCCATACATAGATAGACAAATAAAGGATTATGGCTTTTGTAGCTCATATAACTAAAATCTTATGCGTAACATGTTTGTAAGCAACATGAGCTTGTAATCGAAGCATTTGTACATACTAAGGCCTAAGAACATTTCACACAAGTAGCCTCTAGTCTATATCAATAAGGGACTTTTTGAATAAGGAGAGTGGTAACTTTGTTTTATTGATATATACCTTATTATATAATTTTGAGTGTACAAGGGAAAATTCTAATCCACCATATTCTAATACCTAGCTTGTGCCACAGTGCCTTTCTGAGTCATTAGACACACCCCTTAAAGATCATTTTAAGCGAAAATTATGTAAACATACTTTTCCCTTTTAGCACAAGTAAACATACTTTTTTTTAACTAACATAAGGGCTTTTCATATATCTCGAAAGCAAATCTATATGTTATCTTATAAAAATGCAAAGATTGTAACCATGAGCTTTTCTACTCGCACTAGACAAACAATCTATGCTAAAAGGACATAAGTGCCTCCAAAATAGGAAAAATAATACACATGTTCATTTTCTCCCAAATCCACATCCCATGACCTTTTCTTTATACTTGATTTTTATGCTAAGTTTTATTCAAAATTGAGCATGTTTACCAGCCAAATTGGTTTACAAGGGTAGCTTGTAACATCTTCTCTTACTTCAAATGTCAATACTCTCATCAATGCATCAATCTGACATCGATCCCATGAAGGTTTTCTTCTATTGAGGTTAGCTTCTCGAATCTTCATATGAGTCTTTAGCTTGCTTCACTTGAGGTATTCTCTTGACCACTCTATGCTTATCTTTTTGAGCTAACCTCATTTCAGAGCTAATCGTAAGATAGTCAATAGTCTGCTGCTCTTTAACTCTTTCATTGATTTCTTCTTGGCTTTGCCTCCTTGAACTCGCATCATTGAGTATTTGCTTCCCCTACAACTTTTAAGTAGTTACCTCTACAACTTTGGTATCTTAGATTTTGCTGCCTCCATAGACTTTGTGATCTACCTTTATAGACTTTACTTTGTTGTCCTAACACTGCTTCATGTGCCACTATCTCCATAGTTCTCTGATTTGTCACCTTTGAAATTTCTCTTGTCCCACTGCCTTTGTAGCACTTGAGTTATTGCCTCTGTAATTTGTGCTTATCTCATTACCTTTACAATTTACAGGCACTCAGCCGTTGAATTCTCGACACACTACCTTTATAGCATAAGTGTGTGTTACCTCTATAATATGTAATATCTAATATTAATTGTTGAACAATTCATAAGAAATTATTTCTTAAAAAAATTGTATTGCTTTGAAAAAAAAGTTAATCATTCTTATTTAAATGATTTGATAAGTTAATTAATTTAATTATTTACTAACTATTTAAGTTGCATCCAGACAAAAGTTTATCACCTTACAACTTTATGATCAAATTTAGAGTAAAAGTATTTTTAATGTATACAAAATTTTATTAAATCACATTTTGAAAATCCATGATAGTATATTTAAAATACTATTCAAAATTACTTTGGTCACTACATGACAAAATTTATGCTTTCAGTTTGAATAAATGTTATTTCAACTTTTTTATTAGAACATGAAATTTACGAGAGTTTATTGACAATTATATTGTACTTATGTTAGTTATTTATTGTATTTTAATTAAACATCAATTTTAATAATTTGTGTTATAAAACCTATGTCTAAATGTAGTAAATGATTTATGTAATTTGAATGTGTTTTAAGTTAATTTTATGTGGATTAAAATAGTTATTTTTGTGTTAAATGTTTTTGCACCCTAACCCTAAGCTTGGTAGAGTAGAAAAAAATTGAGAAAAGAAAATGAGAAGAAAGAAAAAGGGAAGAAAGAAAATGAGAAGAAAAGAAAATGGAGTTTTGTTGATTAGTTGGGTAGAAAATAAGAGGAAAGAAAAGGAAAAGAAAATAGAGTTTTTTTTTTTAATTTGTTCAGCATAGTCATATTTATATATTTTTTTCATTTGTTCAGCACTGTACAGCTACATGTTCTGTAATTTTTTGTCTTCTTATTCCTCCTTTCATCACTCTCTCTTTTCACTCTATTTAGCTAGTCAGCACTCACTAGCCATTCTTACACACTATCTCTCACTCTTTGAGCTGTCCCAAGTATACCTTTTGGCTATCA
This sequence comes from Saraca asoca, assembly GCA_026873985.1. Lineage (NCBI taxonomy): Eukaryota > Viridiplantae > Streptophyta > Magnoliopsida > Fabales > Fabaceae > Saraca > Saraca asoca. Next base: position 9,955 of record JANHAO010022849.1, read on the forward strand.
TTGTTGTGCCTTCTAACCCATTTCTCTTCTTCCCTAACATGGCTGCTTTAGCTCTCTCAGTACTACTTCTTTTGGCCTTCACCGGCTCTTCAAGTATGCTTTTTAACTATTCTACACTTTTTCTCCTTCCACCAATTAAAATTGCAAATTTATTTTTCTTGATTTTGCGTTTAATCATAGGTTGAGATTTTCTGTTTTACCTAATCTATAGTTTGACCTGTTTCTGAACCACTCGATTTTGTAAGAATCCATCTTTTTTTTTTTTTGTGAATCTTTGTTTCTTCAAATTGTCTCTTTTTTTGTTGGCTGAATTTTGGGCTTCCATCAATTTCTTGGGTCAATCTATGTTTTTGATCAACTGGCAGATTGGAGTGTTGCTGTTGTAAATTAACCTTCAGCCTATTAGAGTGTTGCGATAATGTTGTTGGATATCTGTGGGGGTGTTGTGGTGTTGAAGCAGAGCAGTGGGATGGGTTTTCTGTGCATTTTTTGCTCACTTTTGGGCAGAAAAAAAAATCTTGTGGATCCCATCAAGTTTTTTTGCTTATTTTCTTTTTCATTCTTTTTCTATTTCTTTGCCAAGCACAAGTAAATATTGTTTTTTCTCTCATTTTCTGCAAGAAATTTCTTTCCTTCCATTTTCTTGCCAACCAAGCAGAGGGTAAGATTTTTTTCTCTTCTTTTTCTATTTCCTTCCTTAAATTTCTTTTTATTTATTTATTTAAAACCATTCTCTACCCTTTTCTGTATAAACAAAGAACAAGCAGAGACAACCCATCAAAACCCCAAGTTCTGTCTTCATGAACTCTGCACACTACTTGTCCACCACCACCATTAACCCTTGTCGTCCCCAACCCAATCATGCCTCCTAACTATCGTTAGCCACTTACTTTTGCCATAAGCTCGTGGATGCCGAGCAATAACATTTCCTTTCCCGATCAGTGGCCAACGAGTTACTCAACTTTGCCCTGTTTTAGCCATTAGAGCTTCGTTGTTACTACTCGACTGATCGGCACCAAAGTGGGATTGAAGGTCGTCACAAATCTAACCCAGTGGTCACCATTCATGGATGAATATTTGATGGCTGTGAGTCTCCAATTTCTGCAATTGAGTTGGCTAGTTAGATGTTAGAGAACAAGGACAAATTTGACCATTTTGGCCATCAATCCCCATCTCGATCTTAGCTGGTTGTCAGCCAGATCAGAGTCACTATCACGCAGTGTTGAGTGGCGTTAATTTCACCAACTAGGTGAATGAGTTAGGTAGTTGTCAGTTGGCAATCGTTGTTGTTCCCTTTGATCCTTTCTATCAATCGTGAGGTGACCTTGGCACCCATCATTTTTCTTTGAATTTTTTTTAGGAGTAACAGACCAACTCTTGTATTCCCTAATATGGCTTGGCCATTTTACTTTAGCATGTTTAAAACATATATGTCTATTAGTAGTTTTGCATGTTTAAGGTAGGCAGGTTTAAGGCCATCTAGTGCTTTGGGTTGATTAGGACTAGATAATTTGATTTCTTGGTAAGACAATGTGTTAGCAATTAGAAGAATAAAAGAGAAAACTTACATGTCTAATTGATGATTTTCCATAACATGGGGCTTATGGGTATCTCTTGAATTAAATACTTGTGAAATTATAAGTAAATTACTGAAATATGTAAGGCTGGTTAATAAATCATAAATTAAATACAAACCGCTAGAGAATTAATTTTTATGATTAAACATATCCATGAGTAACTTTTCAAAGCTATATCTCATTTTACTTTAACACTGTTGACGGTGAAATTTGGTTCGCACGAAGGACCAGAACTTCAGTTAACCAGGTGTGAGTTTTGGGAATCAATGTCACTTTTGAAGGATTGTGAGAGGTGAGCCGAGAGGAAGAGAGGCGGTGGTTTTTAACGTGATTTGGCTAAATTCTAGCGGTACCGGATCCTATGTCCACGACGGAAGTTTTATTGATACTGAATAATTTGCAGGAGTTCTGCTTACAAGATTGCCCCCCTTTGCTAACAATGCAGTCCTATTTATAAAGGAAGGAGAGGTTTTAGGCATTAATTGCTAGCTACAGTTGTGTTACATCAAATAAATGAGAAAAGACAATGAAAAGACCACATTTCGACTGTAGGCTGTGGA
>JANHAO010022850.1:0-12085 GCA_026873985.1 Saraca asoca
CACTCTATATTACACAATTGACTACGTGCACTTGCGTAATTTTGAGTGACAATTTCATTTTAAAACTCACACACTCAACAATAAGCCACTACTTGACAAGTTCACAACTTTGTTAAGTTTTAAGTGTGAGTGTAGGGTGAGTAAGCACATGATGTGTATAGTGTAAAAATTTATATTTAATGAGTATAGTAATTATTAGGTACGTGTTCATGTAACCTTAGAAAAGAAATAATGATTGTGAAAATCATATTTTATTTGGGTCTATTTGAAAATAACTAAAAAATAAAAATATATATAAAAATGAAAAAAAAATTAGTAATATAAAAAATATGTATTTCATCTTGTTTTTCAATTCTTAACATTATGAAAAAAGAAAATTTTTTGAATTGATAATAATTTTGTTTTGGTTTTATTAATTATTTTTTCATTACATAATTTAAAAATATATAAAAAAGTAAAAAATATTTTGAAAATAAAAAGATTTTGCTTTCATTTGATATTTATCATTAAATTTTGTTTGAATTTATTATTTTCCTTTAAGATTAGTAAGTTATCTTTTATCTTTTTTTAATCTATTAATTATCCACGATATTTTGTATTGTTACATTACATTTAAATACATCTAAAAAAATATAAAAAAATGTGTTGATTTTGTTTTGCATAAAAAATGAGAAAAAGAAATAGATTTTTATTTTATTTTTGTCTTATCTATTTATTACTTAATTTAATCTTTTAGTTATCTTTTATTTTTAAGAGTTTCAGTAAGATGTAAATAAAATAAGTTAAAGATAACTAATATCAATGCATCCTTCTACATTTATAAATAGAAATCTGATCAAAGTCAAGAGGGGGAGGAGCAAGAAAATTATAGAATGGTTTATATTACATAAATATTTGTTGATTAATACATTTGATGCTTATTGAAACTATCTTTGGTATATTATTTGTGAAATTATTGATATAGCCATGGGCATCCATTGGATAGTCTAGGTTTTATAAATATTTAGGCATAATGGTTTAGTATAGTTATGCAATAACATTGTGTTCCTTCCAAAAACTTTTTTGACTTTGTTTATTTTTTTCTTTCCTTATATTAATTCTTTATTAATGTCTTATGTTCTTTTTTAAAGATTCTTTTGTTTTCAATATGTTCCTCCCCTAATTAATTCTTTTGTTTTATTTTTTAAAATACGTGGCAAATTGGACACACTAAGTATCTGGGAAAGATATTAAAGTTTTTATTATAATTCATATGCCAAGATTTATTTATTTTTTATTTATTAATTTTGTTTATTAATATTATGAAATTCATTAATGGATTCTAATGAACAAAGTTTTGGTGTCAAGATCCATAATTAGGATTGATGGTCAAGTTTTGTTTATTTATCTGTTTATTTATTTATTTTCTATATAATAGTGCGATAAAAAGGTTCTAGACTCCTTATTCAATAATAAGACGGTAAATTGTCTAATCACCGTGTATGACGACTATCTCTATCCTTTCTAAGCTTAAGAATGACACCCTCAAAAGATTAGGGTTTTTAGCTTTTTTATGAAAGAATTACATTCATATTTATTTAAAATTCAAATTAATCTTATTTTTGGGACTTCAAAATTTTTTTGGGAAAATTAGTATTTTTTTATATGTTAATTTTTTTTATCTTATATGTAATAATAAAAATAAAATAATATATATGAATGATTCTTTCCATTTTTTTAAAATTTATTTTTATTTGATTCAATTTCTAATTTTAATTTCCTTTCATTTTACATATAATAAAAAAATACAAAAAAATTATATTCAATTGTTGTTTAAAATTACTATTCTTTTGTTCATTCTATTTTTAATTTACACTTTATATTAAATCATTCTTTTTTAAAAAAAATATATTAGTTCTTTGAAATACAAGGACATTCCCTTATAGGTACATAGGCCAAACTTTTGTAAATTAAGCTCATTTTTTCTATCAATATATATTTTTATTTCTTTATTTTTTTTAAAAAAAAGGTTCATTCTCTTAAATCTCATATCAATGGCTTTGACCACTCAATGAGTCTACTTTTTTCTCTACTTCTAATAGAGTAATAAGTGAATACCACTAAGATATTAAAAAAATTAATTTTATTTTCTTTTATTCTTTAAATATTGACATTGTATATTTTAAGGATTAATCAAATATTTTTTTGTCATAATATATGGCATAGTTAAATTCATGGTAACTGTTTTTATTTATCAAGTATTGTAAGGTGCTTAATACCTTCCTCATTTTCTTTGGTTAAGAAGACCAATTTTATCCATTTTCTTGTTTCTAAATTTCCATAAAAAGTTAATTGTGGCTCTTGTTTTATTAATCAAAATAGTCGTTATTCATGCCGCATGTCCTCTAGATACGTTATGATAGTATGGTGATTCCACTAGGGATGGTTAAAGAGTCAGGCAAAAGAGAATAATTATATAATATATTATGTCCAATATATCTTATTAATCCCTTAAGTTGTAGTATATTGTTGTATGTAAATATTTCTCAAATGTTTTATTTAATTTTATTTTTATAGCTTTTTGTTTTAATTATTGACATTATCTCTATGGTGGGCTTGTTTGGATATATTTACAAAAAATTGATACACGGTGTACTTACACTTTACCTCATATACTTTTAGGACTTATACCTAGATTTGTACCCATTCATAAGCTAGTGGAGTCACGTAGTAAGGCTTCGAGGGAGGATACTCTTAATCATTTTCATGAAGGCTTGGCTCAAACTGTAGCTCATTTTTGGGGCATGTAATTTCAAAGGATAGTATTAATATAGACCCTCAAAAAAGCGAGGCACAACAAAATTAGCCAAGGCCAACCATATTCATAAAGATAAGGAGTTTCTTCAAGTTAACAAGATACTAGAGATGGTTTGTCTGGATTTTTCTCACCCGACAACACTTTTGATCCAGTTAACTCAAAAACGAGTAAAGTTTGAATGGATAGACAAATGTCAAGAGAGTTTTGAGAGGCTAAAAGAATGTCCCATCTTAGCCCTGATTTTAACTTTGCCTTCTAGAACACAGGGTATTTAGTATATTATGACATGTCAAGGATTGATTTAGAATGTGTTTTGATACAACATGGGAAACTGATAGTCCTTATGGATAACAACAACTAAAGGCACGTGAGAAGAATTATCTAACACATGACTTGGAAATGGTGACCATAATTTTCACACTAAAACTATAGAGACTATTTGTATGAAGAGACTTATGAGATCTTCACAGACCACAAGAGTCCTAACTATATCTTCTGATGGAAAAACCTCAACCTCAGACAAAGATGGTGAATGGAACTGGTCAAGGAGAATGACTATAACATCCAGTACCACCTGGGGAAGCCTAACATGGTAGTTGACACATTTAGCTATAAATTGATGGGAAGTCTAGTTCACATAAACCTAAAGAGAAGAAATCTAATAAAGGACATGTAGAGGTTGGAAAGCAGTGAAATACAATTGGATGTATAAGAACCAGGAGCACTAATGGCCAATATTTGAGTATGTTCACGATTAGTGGAGTAGATAAAAGATGCTTAGTCAATAGACCCCAAAGTAGTTGAGTTGTAAGAGGGGGCTAAGTAAAAGCTAGAGATTAGGATCTTAGTGGATCAGATCGAGATCATAGAGTATCAAGATTGATTATGGGTTCCAGAAACTGGAGGGTTAGGAGAAGAATTGATAAGGATAAGTCATACACCCTTCTATACCATACACTTAGGAGATGCTAAGATGTATCGAGATCTTAGGCAATTCTACTGGTGAAAAGGTATGAAGAAGGTCATAATAAAATTTGTGATTAGATACCTTAATTACCAGCATGTGAAGATGGAACATCAAAGACCAATGGGATTATTACAAAGTATTAAAATCCTATAATGGAAGTGGGATAGCATAATTGTGTATTTTTTCATGAGGCTCCCTAAGTCTATAAAGGGACATGATCCAATTTGGGTTATTGTTAATAGATTGATCAAAACTACACATTTTGAATGATATAGTTTCATTACATGAAATGCCTACTTGAATCATCATAGATAGAAGGACATAATTCACATCATGCTTCTAGTAAACCTTTCAGGAAGCCTTAGGTACACAACTTAAGTTTAGTACAATATTTCACCCTTTGATAAATGACCGATTTGAGTGAACTATTAAAATCCTGGAAGATATGTTTAGGGCTTGTGTGCTAGAATTGTCAAGAAACTAGATGGAACAATTACCCCTCGTAGAGTTTGCATATAACAACAATTTCCATACCAATATTTATATGGCACCTTTTAAAGCCCTTTATAGGAGGAAGTGCTAAAACACCAATGGGATGGTTTGAAAGGGAAGAAAGTGCCATCATAGGACCAGAGTTAGTTTAGGATGCGCTAGAGAAAGTTTAGATCATATGGGATTAACTTATGATAGCTTAGAGTAAACAAAGGGACTATATAGACAAAATAAGATATCTAGTTGAAATTTAAGAAGATGATCAGGTCATCCTGAAGATTTTTCCCATGAAAAGCATAATTTGCTTTAAAAATGAGAGAAACTTAGTCCTTGTTATATAGGTTCAAACATGATATTCAAGTGAATAGGAGCATCTATCTATCAGTTAGATCTTCCTCTAGAGTTAGATGGTATTCATCCTATTTTTCATGTGTTTATGCTCTGAAAGTATATGCCAAATGTACTTCCCCAAATTCTTGATGATTAGAGACTGGAAATGATGTATGAAGTCAAGCCTATAGCCATCTCTGATAGATAAGTTAAATGACTATGCTTGAAAGATGTTCCCTCCATTAGCCCTACGTCAGATCAACTCAGCACCAAAGGCTTTCCTTTCCTTTAGTATGCTATTTGTTACAAGAGCCCAAAATATAGAGTAGCTCATGTCAAGTCAACCTATTTAGTGGCCTCTTTGATTGTAGCTGGTGGAACTTCACTAAGGTTGATGTCAAGTAGTTAACAATGAAAGTTCTATAACTTTTTCAAGGTATTGAGCTCTCTTTTTTCCTTAATTTCGTTCTATGAGGCATTTGAGATCACTTTAGCTATTATGATTGTAATAGATGCAATGTGACATTTGACTAGAAAGAATCCTCCCTTTTGCCCTAAAATTTGTTTTATTGAACAATTGTAAGTAAGGGTTTTATCCGTATTAGGTTTAAAGTTAATTTAGGGTGATTTTGATTAAGATTTGTTGTAGTTAAATGATTAATTGATATAAAATGTCTTATGGGTAATTCAAGGTATAATTGAATTCATTTTGTTACTTGTATGCTTTGAGGAAATGAGAAAGATACGCAAAGCAATAGTAACACCCTAATTTCTTTTCCCTATTGAATTTCCTTGTAAATTAGAGACTGTTAGAAACTTAACTTGACTCAAGGTAAATGGATATTTTACTCCACTTTTTATGATTGCTATATAAAAGCTTGTTTTAATTACTACATAAAATATTGAAGTTATAACATACTACAATTTCAACTAAGTTAAGCTCTAGTAGTTACTCACTTTTCAAAACAAAATGATACAATGTAGTAAATTGTATATTATAGGTACTTATATTCTTGAAATATTGTTTCTTACATTTTATTATGGAAACTTTATCATTTTGAGACAATGGGTTACTTGATAGTTTTAATTATTAAACTTTGTTACTTTGCATTTGAGAACCTCAAAATCTGAGAAAAGAGAGTCATAGGACAAATGATTTCAATAGTGTTTAGATTGCTTGGTTCATGAATGTAAATATTTTTATAAAAGATTTTAGACAATGTACAAATAGTTTGTGCTCTTTAAAGAGGCAATAGGATCCTTGGGGAATTTTTTTCAAGAAACCCCTAAATGCATTTGGAATTAGAGAAGACATATGACCATTTAACATGATGGAAGGATAAGGAGAGATTGAATTTGAGAAAGAATAAGGTGAATGGAAATTATCTTTTAAAATGTGAATTGATTGATGGGTTACTTAGAAACAATTACCCTTGGATCCTATATATAGATTTGAAATGGAGTATTAGTTTATTTTCATGAGAAACATGCATTTCAAAGCTTAATAGTTACAATCTACCTTACTTGGAGTTACTTAAACCTTAAAGCATAATCTCTCTCTCTCTCTCTCTTTCTCTCTCTCTTTATATACATACATACATATATATATATATATATATGAAATCCTTTGAAGGGATCTCCTCATATCCCTTAACTACTTTTATGATATATGATAACCATTAACTTTTCACTTATTCTATTGTAAGTAAATCTTTAGCATATATTGAATTTTGATTTATTATTCTTTATATTGCAAGCATGTTTTAGTGTCATAACCAATAAGAATTTTTTAGTATTGGGTTATGTTAAAGGTAGAAGAAATGATATTTTACTTTAAAATTTATTTTTAAAGGGACATGGGAACGAGTGAATGATTCACTCATTGGATTTTTTTAAAAACTCACCATGCTTTTTTCTTAAAATTGTTTCTAGGTATTAAGCTGCACTTGGGTAACCGATCAGAAATTAACAATAATGCTCTTGGAGAACATTTTAATAGTTGAAATGTTACATATGTGCATGCGTGTTGTGAATGGTCTTGTTTATGTCAAGTTATGTTGTCTAGTAAATTATATATATATATATATATATATGAGATCCTTTAAAGTATCTCCCGATGTCCCTTAACTACTTTTAAAATGTATGATAACCACTAATTTTTCACTTATTCTATTATAAGTAATTCTTTAGTATATATTGAATTTTGATTTATTGTTCTTTATATTGTAAAATGTTTTAGTTTTATAAACAATAAGACTTTTTAGTATTAGGTTATGTTAAAGGTATGAGAAATGATATTTTACTTTAAAATTTATTTTCAAAGGGACATGGACAGTAAATGATTCATTCATTAGGTTTCTTGGAAACTTACCATGCTTTTTTCTTAAAATTTTGTTTTCAAGTATTAAGCCACACCTAGGTGATCAGTCGGAGAATAAAAATAATGCTCTTGGAGAACATTTTGGCAGTTGAAATGTCATATACTTGCATGTGTGCTATGAATGGTCTTGTTTATGTCAAGTTATATTGTCTTATGAATGAGGTATATATATGTATATGAAATCCTTTGAAGGTATCTCTTCAAGTCACTTAACTATTTTTATGATGTATGATAACCATTAACTTTTCAATTATTCTAATGTAAGTAATTTTTAAGCATATATTGAATTTAGATTTATTGTTCTCTATATTGCAAGCATGTTTTAGTTTTATAAACAATAAGAATTTTTTAGTATTGGGTTATGTTAAAGGTATAGAAAATGATATTTTATCTTAAAATTTATTCTTGAAGGGACATGGGAACATGTAAATGATTCACTCATTAGGTTTGTTGGAAACTCACCATGCTTTTTTCTTAAAATTTTGTTTTCAAGTATTAAGCTGCACTTAAGTGATCAGTTAGAGATTAAAAGCAATGCTCTTGGAAAACATTTTGGTAGTTGAAATGTTATATATGTGCATGTGTTGTAAATGGTCTTGTTTATGTCAAGTTGTGTTGTCCAGTAAATTATATATATATATATACATATATATATATGAAATCCTTTAAAGGTATTTCCTTATGTCCCTTAACTACTTTTAAAATGTATGATAACCACTGATTTTTCACTTATTCTATTGTGAGTAATTCTTTAGTATATATTGAATTTTGATTTATTGTTCTTTATATTGTAAGATGTTTTGGTTTTATAAACAATAAGACTTTTTAGTAATGGGTTATGTTAAAGGTATGGGAAATGATATTTTACTTTAAAATTTATTTTCAAAGGGACATAGATAGTAAATGATTCATTCATTAGGTTTCTTGGAAATTTGCCATGCTTTTTTCTTAAAATTTTGTTTTCAAGTATTAAGCCACACTTAGGTGATCGGTTGGAGATTAAAAATAATACTCTTGGAGAACATTTTGGCAGTTGAAATGTTATATACGTGTATGTGTATTGTGAATGGTCTTGTTCATGTCAAGTTGTATTGTCTTATAAATGAGGTATATATATGTATATGAAATCCTTTGAAGGTATCTCTTCAAGTCCCTTAACTATTTTTATGATGTATCATAACCATTAACTTTGCAAATCAACCAAATTACAATATTGAATAGGGCTACCTTGATAACTAATGATGGGATCCTCAAATTAACCAATCAGTATGCATGCATTTTATGTTTGTATGGATTGCTATTCTTATTAGGTAAACCATTCATAAAGCATTCAAATACTAATACTTAATAAGCCTAGGGGAGAGAAGTGATAAGGTTATATGGTCTTTAACCACATTGTATCATATTAAATGCATTCTTCGAGTTCCATACAATTGTACCCTCCTATACCGGACCTATCTCATGAGTCACCGACTATTATAGCTTCGCAGTAATGAATGTATCATTTAAATTTATCTTCCTAATGCACATAAGTTTTCCCTTTCTTACTTTTTATTAGTCACATATACAAAAAATTTATTTATTTTTCTTTCTATTCCTTAAGTTTCCTTGAGGAAATTATAACATCTTCCCTTACTAATTCTACCTATTTGACTAATCTATTATCTCTATTGAGAATTATCTATTTTAACTTGATCATTATTTCATGAAAAATTCTATTTAATACATGAAATCTTGATAAACAATTATAAACATTTTAGGATTTCTAAAGATTTGTAAGTTGTAATATTTATGAAAAATTTATGGAAAGTGTGAAATTTAAGAAGATTTATAAAATTCATTAGAAATGAAATATTTATAAAATTATGGAAATTGCAAATTTTTTTAAATAAAAAAAACTTATGAAAATCATAAAAAGAATATGCGGTTCATGCACAATTATGAAAATCATGATAATTCGTAATATTTATGAGAAATCATAAAAAACATGATAAGTATATAAGTGTAAAAAGTTGAAATTTTAAAGAATATCTAACTAATACTAGGTTCCAACCCTATGCTAAGTTTACCCACCCATACGTACAATCAGACAAACATCACAAATAATCATCTAATCACCTATACCCTAATTTCTAAACTAAGCTATATTCATGTTTGTTATTATTTAGTCATTCATAATTTCTAACATATCATATAATCTTTTCATATCTAGGTCATGCATTATATCTATACATACTCAAAGAATAATTTGAAACTTTCTTATATTCTTTTTTGTAATTTAAACTTGTTCTAATTATACATTTGTCATTATTTTTAATTTAGGCCTAATCCTCCACTTCCCAACACATTAGAAATCATTTTGCTAATTTTCAAAATATAATTTTATATCAAAAAGAAGCTAGAATGGCATAAACTCCCACTCACCTAGTAAAGGGAATCCTCTTAAACATTCCAAGATCATCATATCATCGGTTGTAAGGTCTAAGTTGCATCTTAAGTGAAATCTCGCAAATTGTATGAAATTTACTAATCAAAAACTAGAATTTAGCAAAGATAAGATAAAATTAACTTGTTTTAGCTTTCAATTTGATCATTTTACCTTAATTTTGCCAATTCAAACCAGGGATGCAAAAAAAAAAAAAAATCCTTCTCCCAACAAGATTTTAGCTCTTATGGACTTTCTAATTGCATTAAAAGTCAGATTTCTTAAATCCTATATGTCTAAGGTTTAATTCAACCCAATATCGATCAGTTAACCAATTTGGAGAACCCAATGGATTAGCTTGGTCAGTCAATCAATTTACTAAAACTAATCAATTACCCTTTGTGCTGAGTTACCAAATATGTACCTGAATTTAGTCAGGTTAACCTACGCAGGTGTTAAAATTTTTTCTTTTTAAACAATTCATCCTTGATCTACCCCTTTGTATACTTTCTAGGACATCCATCATTTGAAGGTTCTTTCCGAATTTGTTTTAACTATACAGACTATAATTCACACTTTGAACTCCTTGTTGGGCTTATAACACCTCCCTTCTTTCATGCGTTTGGTTTGCTTCACTAATCCTATCTTTTATCTTATCTTCCATCTTCCTCTACTTTTCCATTACTCTTAACATGACTAATTTCCATATTATTTTCATCCTTCCTTAATTCTCACTCTTTGATTTCAGTTCTTTTTTGTTATAATCTTTGTTGTTATTTACGTGCTCTCTTTCTCTCCCTTTTTTATACTTCATCATTTGCCATCCCATGTGTCTCACCATTGTGTCCCTTATTGCTACATACCTTTCCTTTGATCCCATTTTTCTTCCTTTGTTTGTGACCATTTTGTCCTTGGATTTTTGTTTGTCTTTATTCAATGTCTACTTGTCTTTTATTTGTCATTTGTTATATTATTTCTCAAATTTTCTTTCTTAGACTTGTCTTTCCTTTTTTTTCTTTTCCATTTTTTGTTTCATTCTTAGTGTTACTCCTTATGATTTCCTGTTCTATCTCCTTTTCACATTTCTACTCACCTTCCCTCTTGGATCATGATCCTTTTTTGATTGTATATTTCATACTTCTACTTATTATGGTTGTATTCTGACTAACAATTTTATCTTAACTTGAGCCGTGAACTCTCCTGATCTCATTATTAGTTATTCCTCTAATCTTTCCATATTTGTTCTTTTTTACTATTGTTCTCCTTTTGTCTTGTCTTTCATTTCGTTATTGGCCATTTTACCCTTTGCCTAATGGGTCCCTCATGCTCTTTTTTATCATCTCTATTCATAGGCTATTTCTTTTTCTATGTTCCTTGTTTATCTATCTAGAGTTAACTCTTTCACTTATTATGTTCTATCATTTCGTACATAAATCTATTATAAAGCATCTTCATATAAAACTAAATGCTTAGTCACACATATCACATCAATCTTATACATATCATACATAACTCCTACATCTTGGCATTTAACCTAATTATCAGACATATCAAACATATCATGTTCACGATCATTCATTCAATCATATCATAAGCATATATCATGATGCTATTCACTTTCATTCATTGAAGTTCATTCAACTTTCCATATCATTCGTATTCTTTTAGTCATTATATCACATTCATAAGTGAATCACATTATAGAAATTTACCTGATAACACTAAAAAAGAAATTCATATATTTCATAAATAAATTTTAAAACATGAATATCACCCTAAGGTGATAACAACAAAATCAAAAGTTAAATCCAACAACATAAACAAGTCATAATCATGGACATAAAACATAAAAGAAGGCTTTACTGGCCTTGTTAAGGTTCGATACTACTATGAAATCCCTCACTCTTAGTCTTCTACATAGAAGATACTATATATATGCTCCACCTGCTTAGTTTGCTTGGCTAAAATCAAGAGGTTGAGGTCAAAAATTTGAAAATTTTTCCCATAGAAAATGGCTTTGGCCGAACCAAACTCACCCAAGGATCCATTGGTGTGAGGTATCAAAACAACCTAGATCAAATCTAGAGTAGAAGAAGAGTTTACTAACCTTTAGTCCAACTTTTGCATAGTAGAAGATAGTGGATCTTCACACCAGGAAAATCCTCTTCATGGCCTCAAAAGTTTCCTCTCCAACTGCTAGCTTGTCGAGGTGCTCGCAAGGGACGAGATCTGGAGCCAAAGGAATGAACTTTTTGGCCTCTTCTTCTTCTCCCATGGTTCGACTTCTCAAGCCGAAATGCCCCCTTTTGGTTTTGGTTTCTTAAACCGAAATACCCTTGCGTGTGTGTGTTGGTGTTGCCGTCCAAATAAGCCAAATGGGGAAGCTCACAAAACGACACCATTTTGGGAGGGGTTATAAAACAATTTCATAATTTTCAAAACATCCCAAAACTTGCCACAAATTACATTTTGGCCCCAAAGCAATTTCACCAAATTACACTTTAGTCCCTGGACATAAATGTGCCCAAAACATAAATATATCATCGGCCACATCATTTTCTGTTATGTGTGTAACCCAGTAGGCTCCCAACATATTGGTAAAAGTCCAGAATGCCCTTCAAACCATTTGAAGGCATATTAATTTTTCTAAATTAATCAATTGGACTTAAGGCTACAAGTGGACTCTAGCAAGCC
>JANHAO010022851.1:0-12062 GCA_026873985.1 Saraca asoca
CATTAACTTGTAAACAACATACATTCAAGGTTGCTACGGTTGGGATATGTTGGGCCTTCTTTTATCTTTTTATGTTCCAATATGTTATATGTTGGGCCTTCATTTTTCCTTTTATGTTGGGCCTTTGTACTTCACTTCGGCCACCTTGGCGTGATGCCAGAGAGCATGGTACAAGTAAGTAACAAAATCCGTCCATTATAGTTTAACTACAGTTTGCGCACTTCTTGCCAATCCGTGCTGTAAAATCAGTTTTGGTCCCCCGGCCTCGCGGGCAGTCCGAGACGTGAAACAAGTTCAACTTTTATTTTTGTTCCTGTTTTTTAACGTGAACTTAAACAGATTATCTAAACGGATTCATCCATGTGAGCTTATCCAGACTGACCCATCCGTTTTTTTTTTTTAAATGCTTCCTTTTAAAATAAGCCGATAATTATAATACACAAATTCAATCCAATAAATTCATTGTCTAAGATAATATCCATTAGGCATTCGTCTGTTACTCATATAAAATGACTAATAAAACACAAAAAATAAACAAATAAAACTTAAAATAAAAATGGACCTTGGCCTGACCAGCCCATTAATGAGATGGACTAGACTTCTTAAAAAAAAGGCTCTTTGATTGCCGATTTAAATGAGTTGGCTCGTATAGACTTGGGCCCCTGAAGATCAAGTCCATTTGAACGCAATCCATCTGTTTTACATCATTAATCCGCACGCTAACACTTCACAGTCCACAAAATAGCATATAGAAGTTCAATATCTATCCCGAATCATGTTTGTTCCTACGTGGAGCTACGGATTTGTAACAATTTGACCACAAAGGTAACTAACGATAACATTGCATGATCCTAAGTTCTATTGCAAGGTCACGACCCTTAATGACATTTCGGATAACATACAACTTAATGTCTCTATTCAAGATACATATTCATGAAAACAAAATTTAACCATCTCTTTGAATTTCAAATCTTATGTCTATAATATGTTAAGTTAATATGAAATCATTTCTTAAAAAGTAGTTTTTGGGCTTTGGACTCTCATATACTTGTCTATTAGTATGTTTACTCTGATATTGTAAGAGCTTGAATTAATAAGATTCTGTGGAGGTATTATGTTGAGTAGTGATTTTTTGATTAGGGGCAATGATCAACAAGACCATAGAGATAAAGACACTCCTTCCTAGTACCCAAATTTTAGTTTCGAGTTATCTTCATTGTTTCAAAATACGTCTTGTTTTGCATCAATAATCTTACTTAAACAAAAAGGAATCTTTAATGGGTTATATTTCAAAATGTATTAGAAAATATTGCTTCAGAAATCTTTATAATAAAGTTATAATTATACATATAATTTTATCATCTTATTTTATAAAATATAATAATTTTACCAATTTTACATGTAAAATATAAAAGAATTGTAGCTTTATTGACAACATTTACATAACAAAAGTATTTAATTTTTTTTATGAAAAATTATAATTTTTCATAAACTTATTAAAAAATTATAAAATATTTTTACAAAAATTACAATGGCAAATTTAGATGTAGGAATTTCTTATGTCGAAATTGTCAAAT
Organism: Saraca asoca; assembly: GCA_026873985.1. NCBI lineage: Eukaryota > Viridiplantae > Streptophyta > Magnoliopsida > Fabales > Fabaceae > Saraca > Saraca asoca. Next base: position 1,578 of record JANHAO010022851.1, read on the forward strand.
GGTCAACTAATTTTAGTATCATTTAAAAATATACATATGCCAACACAATCAAGTTATTCAAAGGAATAAAAAACTAACGTTATGTTTATTTATTTTGATTTATTCAATCTTGTTTACTTATATACAGTGGAATTTGATTGAAACAAATCTGACTTATTCCTTAATTGACTTGTTCCAATTCTTTCATGCATTTATGAAAAATTAAATGTGCGTATATATGTGTGCCACTATTTGTATTATGTTTCAATAATCAAATTATTCAATTTGTTACAATATATGGGCTGAAAAGAAAGGGACTGCATTGTCATATGCTTAAATATGAAGGTCAAAAGAACAAAAATAAAAATTAAAGATATATACAAATTAATATTTATAGAAAGAATAGAAAATTAGGAAAAAAATCAACAATAATTGAAATTGAACAAGAACTACACTATAACCAATTCACAATTAAAGAGGAAGATTGCTTCATCCTCAATTCCTTCGTATTTTGGTGGGTTTAAATTTTAAAATCTTTAATTTATCCTCAAATCTATATCCCAAATACATCAAAACATAAATTATAATTTATGTACTATTCACTCTTAATAATCATAAAAAAATAAGAGCTAATTATAGAATCATAAATAACCTCTCATAAGAAATTACAAAAACAAACTCTCTCACACTCAAATAAACCTTGCATAAAATAAATATTTATAATTAAAAATCCTTACTAAAGAATAAGTCTAATTTAATCACAATATTAAATAATAAGATATATCTAATCAAAATTCAAACTTGAATAAGATGAAAATGTAAGTATCTGTTATATGTGAAATTTAAATCGCCCTTGATAGACCGGCAAGCGGCCCGAGTGCGACAAGAATTCAACTTGCAGGGCACTCAGAGTATTAAGTCCCTAACTCGTACTGCTAGCAACCTCCTCTGTTCGAACTTGCCCTAGCAAGAATGAGCTCGACTTCATCACTTCAAAGACTGTCGTTCCCCTAGATCAAAGGATCTGGCCTGCGAGGCGCAACTAGCAGCCCAGGAACTCGCTAAGCAAAAGTCCAGCGCACAAACTGTCCAACAGACACACGTGATCCACCTGCAGAAGACAACCTACAGAAGCTGACTTACAGGATTTCATTTTGCCCATCATGTCTTGTATATTAAATATTTGATATAACAGATTTATTGTATGTAAAATTACATTTGTAACCTCCTATTCTCTATAAATATAAGAAAGAAGATAAACGTTAGAGAGGATGGAGGCCAATATATTGAAACTCTGTAAAAATGCTTTCAAACCAATATATTACCGTGGATATAGGATCTGATTCTATCTGGATTTGGCTGAACCACGTTAAAAGCTCTGTATTTGCTACTGTTCTTCCTTTTCTTCTCACCTTCTTCATTCATTTACCACCCTTAGAATCATATTATAGTTTGAAATCCTAAAAGAATCCCCCATTGACTGAAGTTTGGCCCAAAATCAGATTCCACCGTCAACAGTAACAAAAATAGAATTTGAGTCAAAACTTCAACATACTTAGTGTCCATACAAATATTGGAGCACATTAAGTATAACTTTAGGTTTTTATATCATTACTTTAGTTAATGAAGTTTGAGATAGATATAAATAACTTAATTAAAAAAATTAAATCTATCAAGAATTAAATTAATAATAAAAATTAAATTAAAAAAATTAACATTTATAAGGGATCAAAATAATATTTTTATCTACCAATATAAAAAATTTCAAAGTTTTACTGTCTTTATTTGCAAACAATCTTCATAACATGACTCTGCCAATGTCTATATTTAATTAGTCTAAATTAGGGTCTTCAATCAACTAACGGAAGGTATCGAATTTAAATTGTGAAGCATGTGAGTGGCAGCTGTGATGCTAGCAAATGGCTCTGACTTATAGCTGCTCTTTTTCTTATTTTATTCACCCCAATGCCATATTGGATAAGGGCAACAAGAGTTGCCATTATTTGTTTATGTAACTCTGATTTAATTTGCAAGTCACGTAATGCTACAAAGATGGGATTTGTACATGCAAATCAAGCAAAACCAAATGATCAAATTAAATACATCTTCTTCTTCCTTTTTTTTTTTCTTTTGTATTTACTCTTTGTGTACAGCATGCTGGAATTGAATATTAATGCGTGTTTGGGTAAGTGTTAGGGTACTACAATAATTAAGAACTTTTTAGAATGAAGTTTTCTTCAATCTAACGATTAATTACAAATCATGGAAAATTTTACAAAATCTACACAATCATTTACTTAATATAAAAATTTTATTTTACATTAATTTCAAAATTTTGCAAACAAAATTTTCATGATATGTGTGTGTTAAATCCAATGCATACTCTATTGAAAAAAAAAAAGAAAAGGAATCTGGATAATAGATTATATGTTCTATCAACATATCACATTGCTGTTTATTTCTTCAATTTGTATTAGAACACAAAAGTGAAAGAATATGTATTTAATTAGATGATTAGGTTATTTTTTATCTTTATTTTTGCTCAACCACTGCCCGTATTTTTTTTTTTTTTCTTTTTGTCGTCTTGGCTTAATCTGTTAGACTATAATAAATTAAAGTCATTGTAAACAATTATATAATCACAACCCATTTAGCTTTTAGTCCATTTAATTAGTATGAATAATCACATAAAAAAGTTCAAATTTCAAGTTAATTTGACTTTGAGGATGGCCGGCCAACGGTTGCAATCACATCGAATAAAACAAAAGATCCAGGAAACAAAATTTTATGTTTATTAGTAATCATTGTTCTACACGCACATCATGAATGCAAATTGTTTTATCAAATAGAAATCATATCTACACATAGAAGATAACATAAATTTAGTGTTTAATAATATCATGCAAGGCTAACATGTTCACTTGAGAATTTATCAAAAGACTAAGCTTCAAGCAATTGATATTGTGGAAACATGTTCACTTGAGATTTAAAACATTTGACATATGTATTATTTTCGTTAAATTATGAACAAAAAAATATATTAAAAAAAGGGAATTGATCAGCATAATCCAGGCTACATCGATAATGTTTAAACTGGAAATAATGAAATATTTTCTAGAACAAGAAACTACAATTAACACTTAAAAAATTATAATAGACACTTTGTCCTCTTGGTTTAATTAAGGCTGTTGATCTAGGTTAAAACGTGCAACTATGTTGGACAGTTAGCCTAACTAAGACAATATAATTTGCTTGTAATTTGGTTGGGAGAAGCTCCTTCCAAGGACCTTCACCCTAGTTTTGAAATCAAAGAAAAATATACATTAACCTCCTCTAAGTTTTAATGAAATTATATAGATCTTCTCTTTCCTTGAAATATAAAAAAATATTATACTTAAATTCAAATTTAAATTTGTTATCAATAAAATAATAAAAAAATATAATTATAAATTCAAATCAAACAATTTAAAATATATATTTTAAGTATTTTGTGATCAACATATGCTTTAATTAAGTTTAAAACGCTAAAAATATATTAAATTTACATCAAAATTTGATTTTTTTCATTAGTCATATTTTAGCCATTTAAATTTAATCAAAACATATATTTAATTACAAAATATTTAGAATATTTCATGTTGTTAAATTTTAACTATATAATCATCCTTTATCATAATTTTTTTATGAAAAATTTAAATGTTACATTTTTTATATTTCAACAGATATTTAAGTAGATTTTGAAATAAAAAAGAAGGTATGTGTAATTTTATCAAAACTCAATCAAGGGGAAGCTATTTTTCTGTAAACTAAATTAATCTGCATTTCCTACTGGCTTTTGCAGCTCAATTGGTGATGCCTTGCAACTTGAGTCTGTGCCCTCCTTCTTCTATTATTTTAAGCATCACTCAATAAAAGGGACAGAAAACTATAAACCAAATTCACATATTCCAGTGTCTATATATATGATTCGGATCAACACGGTGTTTAAACTATTTACTTCTTTTCAGGTAGTATCATCGGTTGTGTCTAAATTATTTGAGTTTTTTGTTTTTTTAAACAACTAAACACTCACGAGCTACTAAAATATACTCTTAATTAGGTTCAAATTCAAATCATAGAAAGAAAAAATTCTCAAAGTTGCCATTCAGTATAATTGCCGGCTAATTATCTGAGTTATAGTTCACAATTGGAATAATTTAGTTCGATTTTTTTATATATATTAAAATGCACAAAATTTGTACGGGAACTCTTGAAAATTAGGTAATGATTATCCCAACTACCCCGCTTTTGATCTTAGGCATTCTTGCACTTGTATTTTCCTCTTTTCTTCATTGCTGAAATCAAGGTGGACAAGAAACCAGAAATAAAAAAACAATAAACTCCACAGAGAGGGAAAAAGAAAAAATGGTAATTTGCAGCGCACGGAGAAGAGACTACCAAATCCCCAGTTTGGCTGAGCCTGAGAAACATGTTGAACTCGGACCCCACACTAACTTGTGGTCCCACACCATGACGCCGCACAACGCCGGCGTTGTTCCTCCCTCTCCAACAACCCTCGCCGGAAAACTAACGAGCACTCCGGCAACTCTCCCAGGTCCGCGAACAGCGACTCGTCCTCTTCCCTCATCGGCAAGGACATGGAGGCCACGTCGGCATCGCCCCCCGTGAATATCGGGCTCTTCAGTACGGCAGACGACGTCGTTGCGGTCGCCTCCATCTCGCCGAACCATCCGAACTCATCCGCCGTAGTAACCAACGACTCGTCACCGAGATCCGCAAACTTCTCTTCTGCTTCGGGCTCTGGTTCCGGGTCTTTCCTACCCGTTACAGTATCGTGTTCGGGCTCCCGTTTAGTGTGGGATTTGTGGTGGTGGTTGTTTCGAGAAGGCGGCCAAGGGTGGTTGTGATCGGAGGAGTAGGTTACGACGAGCATGGTGGGGTCTACACGGCTCCTTTCTACTTGTTTTCTTGCTGGGCATCCCTTGGAACTGCTACACCTATAATATCCTCTGCCAATCACAATTCACATCACAAAAGGCATAAGACAACTTTGATTTTTGATATACTTTGTCATTTTCTGATTTGATCAGAGTTAAACCAAAATTAGAACCATACAAATACAACACTACAAGAGAATATGATTATTTCAACTTCATCCATAGTAGGAGCATTGGTACGAACGACAATCAATTAACATAAAAAACATATATACAGCTAAGTTTCTTGGTATTGGGTTCAAAATTAATCTAAGTTGAATGGATTTTAATTTTTTGACAAATTTTCAATTATGGTTGTTATGATTGAGATATAAAGTTTTCTTTTCTTTGGAAGAAAAAAAAGGTTAAAATGGCTTAGACTAATTCTTTAAAAAACACAGAATAGGAAATAAAGATGTGGATGATTAAAAATTTTGGTTTATGCATGAATTAATGAGTATGCACCTGGGATATGGGGAACCTTTGATGGGTTTTTGGCCATATTTTCGCCAAGCCCATGAATCAGATGGGGGAGTATTATTGCCTTCTCCTTTAAGCCGAGATCCTTCTACTTTGATTGGAATTTGCACCACCCTTTTCTGTATGGCTCTCCTGGTGAATATTGATACAAAATCCCAATTAAACACTTCATTTCAGACTTCAATTTCCCACAAATTTTTATAAAACTGGAATCAAATAATCTTAAGGACATATAATTTAAATGATAGGCGTAGGCCTTTTCAAAAACTTTTATTTTCAAAGATTATATATATATATATATATATATATATATAAATCATCCATTGCAGTGAAGAACGAGGTTGTAATTAAATTGACCTTCTTTTGGGGGAAGAAGTGGTAGTGACTAAGCTGTCAACGTTAAATCCCACAGAAGAAGGCGATTCGCAGATGTTTTCTTGATCTATATCAGTTTCTTCCTTTTCACTAACAGAAGGCCGGCTCTTGTTGTTGCTGCTCTTATTCTTGAACCTAGTGTCCATTTCTTGGAATTTCAAGCTGGAAAACCGGACTTTGGAGCAATTTCTGACCCTTTGATCTGCTAGAAGACAGCAATATGGTGAAGATGACGGAGATGAGTATGATGGTTTTGGCTACCAAAGCAAAGAAAATGGTTAGATAGCTTCTATAGAAGAAATTAAAAGAAGGGAAGGAAGTAGCAATAAAAGGGAAGAAGGAGGTGAGAGATTGGGGGTTGCCCTTCAAAACTGGGGCTTCATGTTGGAAGATTGGCTGGCTATGATCTTTGGTCTTTGTTTATCAGAGGGAGTGCGAGCAAATACCTCATCATATGGAACTTTCACTAATTTATATATTATAAATGTATGTGTCATCTGAAAGCAACCCTAAGGTTTCTTAAGCCATAATATTATATCAATTTTCCATGAGGATAAGCCCACTGATTAGATTGATTGCCCTAAGTCTTCCCCACCCCCGTTATCATGTTTTAGGCATCCTTCCAATCTCAAGTCTTCTGCCTCTAGCTACATAAATACGTCTCTCTCTCAATATACAAAAATTATAATTTTGCATGAGATTAGTATATAACAAATAGACTAAAAATTACATTGTTTTATCTAACATAAACAACTTTGAATTTTTTTCAATGAAAAGGTTATAATTTTTTATTGAAAGGTTAAAAAATTTGTATTTTTTTAATAAGTGTTGTAATAAATATATGATACATTTTGTGCTCAACATATATCGTAGCACTATGCTTAAGGTTATAGTTAAATTTGGGTGGTTTTGAAATGTTGCATCTAGAAGACTTGAACTTTATGCCATATATATTTTATTATGACCAATCTCTCGGTTGGGACAAAATCGCCTTTTCTTTTTCTGTACTAAACGTGCTCCACTATTTGGGTAGACTTTAGAGATTGATCATTTTAGTATTTCACCATGATTTGACATTTTGAATTGATTGAGAGAGACGAAACCGCCATTGGAACACAAAGAAAAACGAAAGAATTCCACCCTAATTTGGCCAGGTAAGAAATGAATAATAATAATAATAATAATAATAATAATAAAGAGGGAGAAAGAGGAAAATAAGACCATTGATTTCTCTCCCCAATAAAAGGTACTTAATTTCATTTTATTTTCAGACATGTTTAGCCATCGTAATTGAATCTTATCCATGGCGTACGTGTGTCTATATATGTATATATATACATATATATATATATATATAGAGAGAGAGAGAGAGAGAGAGACATATATATAGAGATAGGAAAACAATCAATGTTTTTTATTATACATATACTATCTTCGTTTACTTTTAAAACTAGGGGTGTTAAACGGATCGGTCCGTGCGGACCAGACTTGGTCCGCGCGGATGCGGGCCTAAACGGATCAAGCCCGTTTAGGCCCACATTTATGCGGACCAACTTTTACTTGATCCAGTCCGTAAAAAAATACGGATCGATCCGTATGATCCTCGGGCTTTAAGCTAATTTAATGTCAAATTAGCCGGTCCGCGCGGATCGGATTTGGTCTGCATAAATGCGGGCCTAAATGGACTTGCCCCGTTTAGGCCCGCATTTAAACGGATCAATTTTTGCTTGATCCAGTCCGTAAAAAAATAAGGACCAGTCCGCAAAGCCCACGGACCGACGATCCGTTTAGCATCCCTATTTAAAACTGGATTGCTTATTGCTTATTATATATGGTTATATAATGTCATCCATTAATTTTTTTTAATAGAATGTTTAGAAAACAGATTGTTTACCTCTTTAAATATATATATATATATATATATACATATATTGATATTTATATTTAAATCTACGATCAAAAATAATAAATTTTATCAATTGGATAAATAAGTGTCATCATTGATTGTATCTTACCATTGTATTTTCTATGAATCCCATCGTAACTCTAACCTTACATTATTCTAATTAATTCCCTAACCATTAAGAATGCCATTTGGACTAATTGCCCTATCTCCATTTTCTAACCTGGCATTATTTAAATATCTTGCATGAGCTAGGTTAATTCAACTTAACTTTATTCCAATTAAAAATAAAAATTTCTTAATTTCTTTGATGATTTGCACCCTTCTTTTTCATTGCCTTCAAACTAACCAGTGATAATCCAATTTGAGGGTCATTAATTAGAAAGAGATATAATGGTAGTGCTCATTCTCACCATCAATGTAGATGAATGAGATAATTAATCATTTCTTTGGTATTCTATGTACAAAATAAAAGTATTAAAGCAAATAATTATTTCATGGTTTTCACATAACCACTTTGATAATTGGAAACAACGTATAATTGTTGCGTCTTTGAGAGGATATTCCGAATTAAGATCCACGCCTATTTTCATTCCTTGCATTCATATGGTGATAGAATGACAAAACATAAATAGATAAAACAAAACTGAGCTATACAACGGTCACCGCCTCAAAATATATGTGTATATATGATCACACTTAATTTATATCTAAAGTCTAGATATTATATTAGTTTTCATACTGTCATTACTCTTGCCCTAAGTATTTAAATCCAACTATAGTTTTGACTGAGTCACCTATTGCTTGCTGTGTCTCTCTCTTTCTAGAGGGAAAGGGACTGGAATTTCCTATTGGCCAATGTGTTACATCAAAAATATCAAAAACCAAAAAAAAAAAAAGGATAATTTCTAGAGTTCCTAAATGCGTGAAGCAATGTAATAGCTAGTAATAAATATCCTCATATATACTTTTTTTTTTTTGTCTTTTGCTTTCTGCATCCAAGCAAATTTTATATTATCTTGATTAATTTGAAACAAATGTCAGAAAAGAACTACATTAATTTACTATAATGGTAAGGAGTTTCTCAGTACAGTACTTCTCTCTTTGAGGCTGTTCAAATTAATGTGCTGAACTTTTTGAATTGATAGATAAAAAAATAATGATTTGATAATTATATTGTGGCTATATTCGTATACACCAGGAGGGATTCCTAGCTTGTATTAAAATTTTGAAACACTTTATGATAAATAAACAATGATATCCATTATTAATGCGTATTTTTCAAAGTAAATTGTTTTTATGATCCCAACGCCCACTGACAGCGATAAGTAACCAATGGAATGTAAGGCACATGTATTTGAGGAATCAAGATCCATCTATGGTGTAATTCACATTAAATTCGAAATCTTCACAGCTGCATGCATCATTATTAATTTAGATATGTTATACTTTCAATTTAAATTCTTACATCCTATAAAATAAGCCAATGTCAGTCTCAAATTGAATTCCATCTCAGCCATTTTAGATATTAGGCCACTGGTTAGCCACATTTCTTTTCCCAAATGATTTATCAACTAGTGAGATTAATTGGCAAAGAAAAGTGAGATTAATCTATGAGCACAACAAAATTAGTTGTACACAATAAAAGTAGTCTGTAGAGCATATTTCGAATATCAAATTAATATCTCAATAAGATTTTAGTAGAATAGTGAAGATAAATCTAAAGAAAGAATATTTTTTAATATTTATAGGTATCGAACATGCTCTTTAACAAATAAAGTATTATTATATATTTTTAACACATTGATAGCATTACTAAAAATCTCGTGAACTAATTATTGATGTCACATTATTTATGTAAATTTAATTATGCCTTTTGTTATGTATTGTTTAGGTGATTGACTCGCAAAACTCTTTATAGCCAAGTTCTGCAACTAGGCCGATCAATTAGAAATGGTCTATCAATTGGTTTAGACCAAATTGTGTATCAATCAATTCCAACAATTGATAGGCCGATCAACTTATGTTGATTGGCTAAAGATTATAGACTATTTTAGGCTATATCAACTTATGATCAAATTCTAACTCTCAAAATTACAATTACTGCCTTCTAAAAAAAACAAGAATAATTCTTATTTAAGCAAAAGATTACACTACAAGAATTTCACAAAATTTCAACGAAACAAATCCGTTGGAATTGGAAATTCCAATGGATATCTTCCGCTGGAAAACCCCTCGTTGGAATTTCAAATTCCAATGGATCATTCCAACGGATTTGCTATTCCAACAGACATTCCAAGGGACATAGCCCGTTGGAATATCAATTGGAGAAATTATTCCAACGACTTATTCCAATGGAATTTCAGGTGAATTTAGTCCATTGGAATTAATTACCATGGATTTCTTCCGTTGGAGTATTTCCAAGGGATCCTACCTGTAGGAAATTCAGTTGACTATTTCAATGGATTTTGTCCGTTGAAATATTCCATTAGAACTTTCCAATAGAACATATCTGTTGGAATAGCTCTTTAAACTATTTTTTTTAATTTTTTAATAGTTTAGAAAAATTTTCAATTGGTCAATATCCGTTGGAAGTTTTGTTGAAAATTAAAAAAATTTCAATCATTTTTTTTATTTTATATACTACCCAATTTAATAAAATAACACATGAAATAAAAAAAAATCATTGTAAACAATAAGTAATATCCAATATAAAAAAATGTATATAATAAATAATATAAAAAATATAAATGTAACAATGTCAATAATAAC
>JANHAO010022852.1:0-12067 GCA_026873985.1 Saraca asoca
ACAAGTTTTTTATTTTTTGGTTCTAGAAAAACAGTTTTTAAAAACAGTTTTTAAAAAATTGTTTTCAAAAACAATAAAACAAAAACACCTGAAAACACTTCCAAACAGGTCCTTTTTAGTTTCTGTTTTTGAAAACAGTTTTTGAAAAACAGTTTTTGAAAATAAGCTGCCAAACATGTTTTTTTATTTTCAGAAAACAGAAAAATAAGAAAACTGTTTTTAAAAACAAAAAAACACCCTGCCAAACAGGGCTGTAATTCAAAGAGTTGTGTTTAAAAGGAGTGTACACTTGTGAAACATGTATCATTATTAATGCGTCCATATTTTAGTCTTCTATATCTTTAAGTAAACTTCGTCAACCACTACTTGCAATTGTTAATTTGTTAACGATCCCCCTTCCTTGTTTTTTCTACAAATGATTTTTTTTTTTATTTTGCTTTTGTCCTGTCAGCTTGATCCGTAAGAAATATGGAGATAAATACCTCGGTTTTTTTTAGAAAATTAAATGAGTAAATTTATAAAATAGATAAATATGTGCATTTTTTATATTAAAATTATAGATCTTAATAAAAAAATTATAAATTCTAAAATAAAAAATTATGCACTTATTTCTCTAAAACTGAAAAAAATGACAATATGACATTAACATATAATTAAAGGGTTGCATAATACATGCACAATTTAAGTAGCTTTTGGTCACATCATTATTTTAATTAGTTATATCATCATATTAAAAAATTCAAATTGTTTATATAACTTGACCTCATGGTTAGCCTGTTAGTCATTGCAATGGCACTGAGGGCATTTAAGACTTATAACTCGAGGAGATAAATATAAATTTTTTTTATAATATATATAATTTTAAAATTTTTTAGGGAATTAATATGAAATTATTATATATAAATATAAACATATCATCAAGATATTAAACATATATATTAAATGATTTGTTATTCTTGTTATCATAAAAAAAAAGAATATATTAAAATTTTTTAAGAGAAACATTACATTATGTTAAAGGATTAATCATTATTGTTCTCACTAGGAGAAAAAAAAAAGAATATAAAACTATTCTACCAGAATAGATAGATAGATCGGGAGAAGTCATGAGTGATAAAGAAATAGACCTACGTAAAGAATAACATCAGTTATACATGATGAAAGTAATCTATAAACATAATTCAACAGTCAAATTAATTTCAAAAGTAGGTTTAATATCAGTTATATAATCGTTGATTACACTATTCGTCAAGTTTCTAAACAAATGAAAGACGCTCATGTGTTTATGATTTATTGTTAACGTAAACTAGATTTTTGCACCGTAGTTGATGACCTAATCACGCCATTCATATGTGTCATGGAATACACCAGCTTATGTGGGACTATTAAGGAATTATTTTATTTAGTAATTGAATTATGGTTTAAGTAAATTAACAAAAGATTCTTGTTGCTCGATTGCAACTCTGTCCAACCTCATATTAAAGTTCCCATATGACTTGTCTTGTTGTAAGGACTTGAACCTTATCCTTGATATTATAGATCAATCGTTCTACTATGACGTTATTATAATTTATTTGCTCTTAATGGACTTTAATGAATTGATTATTCTGTAAAATCAGTCAGCTAATCAAAATTTAAAAATTTATTTTGAGTTGTGTTAGAATATATCAAAATTTTTGAGTGGCTGTGCCCTTCCTTTGCCTAACTTTGCCCTTGAGTGTACATGCAACGGAGTCAAGGAGATATATAGATAACTAAGAAGGCCATTAGATACTTGTCAATTAGTTAAAGTTAACAGCATTGCATTCAACGATTTCAATACTTGCCAAATTCATTGAAAGCTGTTTTTGGACTTCATGCATGCAATGGTTTTCTTGTTTTTGCCGAAGAATCGGATGCGTCATAAAGTTGTTTAATGCAAAATTGATTATGATTTAAAATTTTATTTTATTGATATCCTAACCTCATATTAAACCGCAAATACTCGTGCAAATTCACCATTCCATATCACTATTAGTCACATTACCTATATAGAAGCAGGTATTTGTTAATCAGCTAGCCTCGTAAGAACACTAGCTAAGAAGTAATAGTATGTGGAACGAAAATCAATAGCTTTATAACACTTGCACCGCTTCGATACATGATTTTGGAATTTACAATTAAAACATTTAGATTTCCACAAATATAAACTCTCATCTATTTCTTTTTTAATTTACATACTTTCTAATAAAATAATAAACCTCACAACTAGGTTGAGTTGTAAATATGAAAAAATGTAAATAAGTATACCATTACTTTTTATTTTTGTAAGAAAACATAAGACACAACAATATTGTTATGTTATGTTAGTGTAAATTTAAATACAGTATAAATACACGAATCGTATATCCCATTTAGAACTCTGGATTCAAGTTTGACATTAGAGGAGGTCGGTCTTTGAATTTTTTAAGAAAATTGACGGAAAAAATTTAAGAGAGATAATAATATTTTTTTTATTTTAGACCCATAATTATTTTTACTAAATTTTATTATTTTAATAAAAAAAATTCAGCATTTATTATTGTCTTAAATTTACACGTTTCTTTCCTAAATTTAGGATATTTCAATCCGGCGTTAGAGTTTAGAAAAGAAATAGTCAGTCAGTGGTGGGTTCCACCAAAATATCTTAGAGTGAAACGGTGGATGCCAGTTGTTAAATGAACAACGGTCAAGTTATGCTAACCCAACGACGTCGAGACAGGATAATCCGCCAATTACTTCTACAACCCCATTCGCTTTATTTTATTCAAATATTCACGCCCACTTGTATTTTCCTTTTCTTCTACGCCGAAATAAAAAAAATTAAAATTAAAAGTCTAAAAATGAAAGTTGCTTTGCAAGTCCAACAACCCTCAACCTGTGGTCCCACACCACGACGCCGCACGCCGGCCGGCCTCTTCCTCCCTCTCCAGCACCCCTCGCCGGAAGACCACCGAACATTCCGGCAACTCCCCCAGATCCGCGAACAGCCACTCGTCCTCTCCCCTCATCGGCAAGAATATCGACGCCACATCAGCATCATCCCCCCTAAAAATCGGACTCTCCAACATCGCAGACGACGTGTTTGCCGTTCTCTCCATCTCGCCGAACCAACCCAACTCATCATCTGTGGTAGTTATCATCAACGAACCGTCAGTGAGATCCGCGAACTTCTCTTCCGACTCGGGTTCGGGTTCAAGTTCTGGTTCTGGTTCCGGGTCTTGCTCAGCAGTAACTCCCTCGGCCTGGGGTTTGTAGTGGGATTTATGGTGGTGGTTTCTAGAAGCCGGCCAAGGGTGGTTGTGATCTGAAGAGTAGGTGACGACGAGCATGGTGGGGTCCACACGGCTTCGTTCGACTTGCTTTCTTGCTGGGCAGCCCTTGGAACTGCTACACCTATAGTATCCCCTGCCCAATCACAATTCAGGAAACGTATAAGACAAGGCAACCTTGATTTTGATTTGCTTGTCATTTTCTCATCTGTTTAGCCTTTATCAAAATCTCAAACAGCCATTAATGAAAACTAAACAATATCACAAAAGAGAATCCCATCAGATTCATTTTCGGCTACAGTTGTTGGTGTAAGCAAGACCATAAACAAAAGTATTTTTAATAATATCTCAATGATAAATTTATAATATTAGTTTATTTGAATTGTACTATTTGTATTGCAAACCTTATCCATTCACTAACAATATATTTTAATAATACAGGAAGATTAGATCTTGTTAAGAAAAAGGAAAATTAAAAAAAGGGTAAATTTATACATATTAAAAGATCTAACTCTACAATATACACTTTTGTGATATTAATATTTGGATGAAGGAGAGAGTAGTTACGACTATGTCAAACCCATCACCGTATTTGAAAATTTTGATTAAGAAGAAGAAGGAAATAAATATTTATAATTTAATCTTTTAAAGTTTAATAACATATTTTAGTATTTTTTTTATTTCTCTAATTTAGAGAATTTTTAGAAGATTTTTCAAATATTTAAATAAAGAAAAAGGATGCCATCATTTTAACTATCTATCCTTGTTCCTTTTCGTCATTCCTTAATTTCCAAACATAATTAGATGCAGAAGAGAAAAACAATATAACAAAAGACAATGAAATGTAAGAAAAAAGAAAATGAATGATTAAATAATGATTTTTCTTCTTTTGTTTGAGTGTTTAATTTTATAGAAAATTCTCAAATTGAAGGAATAAAAAAATAAATATTAAAAAGTATTGAAGAAGTTTTAAGAATTAACCATAAATATTCTTTCTATGCTGCTTCTTAATGAAAATTCCTATAACATTTCCTTCCCTATCGTCGAAATATAGTCTTTGTTAAAACTAAAGTTAGTACTACTTAAATTATTATTTATTTGTTTAGAGTCACACCAACATATTTCCATTGGTTAGTGATTATTAATTACACGATTTAAGTAGAAATAGTATTAAAATTCTGTATTACAAGGTTTAGAGTTTTTTCTTTCAAGTTTATATCTATATATATATATATATATATATCAATGCATGATGCTCAAAATAAAATAAAAAAAAAAGAGACTACTGATTGGCTCCAAAATTAATTCAAATTCAATGTTATTTTTATAATAATCTTACGAATAATTTTATAGGTTATACTAAAATAATGGATACTTTTTTTTTTTTTTATGGGTCTGCAACAGATTGATTTTTAAGAGAGTGTAAAATTGAACCTTGGATAAGGAGATCCTTTGATAGGTTTTTGGCCGTATTTTCTCCATGCCCATGAATCTGAAGGTGGAGTGTTGCCTTCTATTTCTTTGATAGGAATTTGCACCACTCTTTTCTGTATCCCTCGCCTGCAACACAAACAAAATCATATACAATTCCCATATTACTTTAATTTCAAATTCAATTAATTCAGTAGAAAATGAAAAAACCTAAGTAGATTTAATTTCCTTTAATTCCCTCAAAAAATTTCTACGATCTGTATTAATTCTCTACCTTCTTTCTAAAAAATCCAGTTTCAACTTAAATAAATTAAAAGACTGACCTTTTTTTGGGGGAAGAAGTAGAAGTGACCAAGTTTTCGATGCTTTTTTCCGGAGCTATATCAGTTTCTTCTTGTTCACTGATATATGATGAGTTGCTGTTGTTGCGGTTGCTTTTGAACCTTCTGTCCATTTTCTTGGTATAATCTCAAGCTGGAATATGCCTGCCGGCCGCCGGACGGACGGCGATGAGGACGGCAACGACAATTTTGGGTAGCTAAGAATAGAAAAGGGTTAGAGATCTAGAAATGAAGGGAATTGAGGAGTGAGAAAGTGGGATGTATTGCCCTTTAAAACTGGGGCTTCATGTTGACAGATTGGCTTTGGCCTTTGTTTATTAGAGGGAGTGTTTGCAAATACCCTCACCGTATGCAACTTACTCTAATTTATATATACATGTATCTGTCATTTGAAAGCAACCCTAGGTTTCTTAAATTGTTAGTCTTTCTAAGAATTTTCCACCAGGATAAGACCACTGATTAGTTTGAGTGTTGCTCTAAGTCTCCCCATTTTTGTCATATTTGATGTACTTACTCCAGATATTTTTACACGAGTAATTATTGGTATTTTTATTTTCTCCTACAAATTATTAGTCAAATTACATTCATATAATATAAATTAATTAATTTTTATAATAAAAAGAATAATAAATTATTTAACATAGGTAACATGTTAAATTTAAACTTAAGACATTAAAAAAGAAAAATTCTTTAAACATTTTAAAATAGAACTACCCTGCTAAAAATATAAACTATTTGCTTACTAACTTCAAATACTAATATATATCCAGTAAATTATGTGCTGAATGGCAATTTTAAAATAATATTATTAAGTACAATTAATATATTTTTTTTCCAACACACGCTCACATCTCTCTCTCTCTCTCTCGGGATTATAATTAACTCGTAATTTTATCAAGGTATGTTGTAAAATAATGTATCTAGAATATTTGAAATTTATACCACTTATGTTTTTATCAGGACGCCGTTGGTTTGGGGACAACATCACCTTATCCTTCCCAATCAAACATGCTCCACCAGTGGCTATGACAATTTAGAGAGATGAACCGTTTTAGGAATTTACTATGATTTTCATTGAGCCAAGTAAATCAAGAAACTACAGAAAGAACAAGAAGAAAGACGAAAACGGTCACGGTCCCCCTCCTGCTTTGGCCATTCAACTGAAGAATAAAATATATATTTTGGACAAAATCTCCTCTAACAAATCGATAGCACACATAATTTTTACACAGTTCTTATATGATTATATTGTATTTTATCATTAATTTTATTTATTTTTTACTTAAATGATTAAATCTAATGGTGAACAACATTATGTCAGAATATTGCATAAAAAATAGTGAATATAGACCATTTTCCAATAACTTGCAGGCACAACAAGGGTATTTCTCTAAGGTGTGAATCTAATAAAAGGTGGATGTTTTTAAGATGAGTGAAAAATTTGTTATTTTTTACTTTCTGTTAAAAATATGAAAGAAATACTAATAAAAAATAGATTTAATTTTAATTTTGATCATCCTAATATATCAATTGTTTATCTTTGTTCTTTTTAAATTTAGTATTCAATATTGGTCCCTCTAAGATACAAATTAGATAAAAATGAATCCACATTAGTAACTTTATCAGATTAAAAATTGAAAATCACAATTGATACATAGAATTCAACAAAACTTCATGTTGACAATAATTGGGAAGGAAATTAATGAGTCACCATCAGATTGAGGATGTTTTTGCACCATAGATGAGTTATGTAATTAGTAGTTTTTTAACTTGATAAGGTAAATTATACTGATTTTCTCTTTCAATAATTGTCTGTTTATAGTCTTATCAGAACTCTATATATTATTAAGATTTTATATCTTTAATTTAATGAAAATTATTAATTTGAACCTAATTTATATATTAAATGATTTAAAATAAAATATTATATTTAAATAGATTAAATACGACTAATTTGTATATTAAAAATACTAAAATTGTAATTAGAACACAAAATACAAAAGAAATGGACAAATGAAAAGGGACACATGCGTCCACATCCTAATTCTAAGCAAGAGTTACAACTATATTGCCTAGGTTGCTTAATGGGCTACACCTGTTTATAAATAGTCAAGAGCAATTGTTAATTACTTTCTCTAATTTATGGTCAGACTCAGACAGATTTAATTTTTTTTCAATGATTTTGGAAATTTTTTTTATCAAGATCTTGTTCTTGATTTGAAATAATTTCTTGTATTTTGGATATCTTGGTACTTTGCTCTAGCAAATGTTGCACCTTTGGAATAATGCGCCCATAAAGCATTGCACCAGTAATAGAGGGAATCACACATGAATCATGTGAATTATATTAAAAAAATATGTAATATCCATGCCTTAATCTAACACTGTGTTCATATTATTAATATAATTATATTTTATTTTTGCTGTGTTTACTTTTATTTTGCATGTTAAAGAAAAATCTATATTTATCAAATCATGTTCAGTAAGATCAATAATTTATTTTAAAGAAAAGCTATGTCCGCAGTCAAACTTGGACATAGGTTTGCAACGGCCTTTAACAACCCACAGTGGATTCTACACATTTCTGGTGAAGATTGTGGCAAATTCACATCTGAATACCATTACAAAAAATAGAAATTTTGTAAAAAAATGATGATATTTTCATCAGAAATATTAATTTCTAATAAAAATGATTGTTGATAAAATCATCCTCAGAAAAAATTTTCAATAGAAAATTTTTTTTGGACGGATTTTGAATAAATGATTTGTTCATAGATTTTTTTTCCCTCTTTTATCTATTAGAGTAGTTGTCAAAAAATTCATGAAAGATTTTATTAAAAATCTATCAAAATAAATATAATTTTTAAAAATTTTAATTAACATAATTTTTTGAAATTTTGTTTTTAATTTTTTATTAAAATAATTTTTAAAAATAATTTAATTCTTAATTTTTAAAAATTAATATTTAATTTATAATAAAATATTAAAATATGACGCATAAGGATAATTATAAATAGATAAAATTAATAAAATAATTCATAAATTGTATTATTTAAATCAAATGATATATGAAACATATTATTTAAATAAAAATATAAAAAATATAATTACAACCCAAAATTAGACCAGAACTGTTCATCAGTCTCTTGATCTTAGGTAACATCTTGTTGTTGTTGTTGGTCAGTGGACCATCTAGTACCTTTGACTATTGTGGTGGCGACAGATATATATAAGTGAGAGGCGATTGATAGTAGGCAGGGAGCTAGTAGTAGCCATATGAATGAAGATGAGATGAAGGAGAAGACAGCAGATGCTAGCTCTGTTGCTGTTGCTGAGTCTGTAAAAACTACTTTGTCCGAATATAATTAATATGCATTTGTTGCTACATCTTAACAATAGTGTGCATGAGTTACTCTAATGTAGCAGGTGACACGTTTGCGTTGTGAGATGTAGTGGCCAATGCAGTCATGTCTATAGTGGCTTCAGACCTTAACCTATAGACGCATTCCTTCTTCGTCCTGACAATGGTGTCTATCCACAAATCATGACTAGATGGTCCCGCCACTTTACTAGCTATGTCTCTAGAGCCCTCAGGACCTCTTTGCACCTAAATCCGGGCCAAGTCCTCCTTTTTTTGTGGAAATTCTCCTGCAAATTAAATTAATTATTTTTTTTGTTATTATAATGTAATATTTTTACTACCAAACATACAATATATTAATAATAAAAATACAAGTTAAAAGAATCTACTTATATAGGACTGTTTAGCTCAAAGGGAGAACCGTTAGCCGTCCCTTTAAATGTAGATGTGGTGAAACAAGCTATCTATAGGCGACTCAACCCTGAAGTCAACTATCTACATAAAATGAAAATTTTCATGGACAATATAGATTGTAGTATGAACATAACTACAATAATATAAATGACATAAATAACACTAAGTTAAAATAATATTACCATGTGCAATCAATGCTCTACTGTGGGGATTGATCCGCCATTGTGTGGGGAGGAATCTTGTCTAGCTACATCTAAAGTCTTGTTCTTCTTATTTAGCTTAGACTTAGACTTGAATTTAAAGTCCTCCTAGTACTTGAGGAGCCCTTTCCACTCTTCATCCCTTATCTAATTGGTTGAGTGGGCCTTTTCTTTTGCACCTCATCCATCATATCCTTCATTTTGCCAAAACCCTTGTTGTTAAAGTTTTTCAACATTTCCTTCTTTTAAGAAGGATTTCATTTCTAATACTTCTACAATTAAAAACCAAGGAAAGCATCAAATAGTTAGAGAAAAATTTAAAAATAGAAATTTAAATAATAAATAAAGTATGGAAACTTTTTCCCAAAATCCACATATAGCATCTTGCAAGTGGTCTCCGGAATACTTTTTCATATAGGCCATACACCCTTTTACTTACTTATGATGATGTGGTGTATGGTGCCTACTGGCTCATGAGTCGGGTATAACATAAATAAATAAAAATAAACATAGTTTAGAAATTAAAAAATAAAATTCATGTTAAAAATAAAGTTTATAATAAAGAATACATACCTCGTCTTGTATAGTATAATGGTCTTCCCAGGAGCAAGTATGAGTACCCCAGAGAATGGAGGTTGTTTGGGGGCAAATGTTGCTCCTGAAGATGGAAGTGCCATCTGTGATAGCGTCCCCTATGTCTCTAGGGACAAGTTATGTTATTGTTATGATTGTGTTTGCATCAATGCCTATGTAGGTGGCTCTATCTAGCCAGATGTAGGTTGGGGTGTGGGCTTGAAAGTGTAGCCAAGAAGAATAACAACTAGCGAGCTTTGACCAGCAATCGTAAGCGAACGACTATCAGGGGAATCATGGGGGAACCTTATCCCTAGGATCATTGTCCTTTATCTCCTCGTCCGCCTTTACGACCTATCATATGCTAATATTCACACATGACATAATTAGAAAATAATCATATATATTGAAATATGAATAAAAAAATTTATTACTCATATATACAGATAACAAATTAATATGTCACACATTAAATGATAGTATCATTCATCCAAAAAAGGCAATAGGAAGTAATATTTCCATGAAAATATGATAGTCATAGCATAATCATCGATATACCTACTCAATTTAGAGACATAATTATTAGGCATCCTTAACTCCTTGACCCACTTACAAACCGCCCTTCTCTCTTCCAAGCTCAAGGTGTAGGAAGTTTTAGGTTTATATATTTTTTTCATTTGTAGATTCTTTAAGCTCTAACTTCCTTCTTTTGTAGTATTCTGGCAAATCTAGCCTCACTTTAATATTGTCTTTGGTTTTAGCTTTAATATTAATCACTATATAAAACACATTATCAAAGATGTTCTTCTCCATGTGCATAACATCAAGATTGTGTCAAGTAAGTTGGATTGCTAGTATGGTAAGTCCCTGAATATGTTTCTCTTAGTCTAATTGTGATCCACCCCATATCTTGGCATTCTGATTAGCTAAGTTTTTGTAATTTTTGGAATGAAACAAACCCGATCAAAAACTTGTTTACCAGTTAATCTTGGAGGTGGTTTGGATCTCTCCACTCTTTTTTTTTATGAAGTTATTCATGTTTCTCTTGTAAGCATGATCGTATGGTGGAAACTATTTGGAATAATCAAACCATAACTTTTTCCTCTTATGCTTTAAGTTGAATGCTTTTGTGGATTCCATACATATCAGGCAACTTAATTTTCTAGTTGTTTGTTAACTAGTTAACATCCTATATGCAGTAAAGTCATTGATGGTCCACATCAATGTGATCTTCATTTGAAAGTTTCTCTTTATTGAAATATCATACATTGAAACACCATCACTCTACAAGGTAAGTAACTCATTTATCAATGTATGCATGAACACATCACTTTTACTCTTTGGATTGTTTAGATCTGGGACGATCAAGGTCAAGAACATATATGGAGCTATCATACATATATCTAGATGCAAATTGTAAAGAGTGGCTATTACTGGTCAAAATGAATATGGTGCAGCATCATGATCAAATAAAGTGAATCCATCATAATACAATCCAAAACCTATATTTCGAGGATTGGTTGCAAACTTTGAGGACTTTTAGTCAAATTATTTCTAAGTTTCTTCATCCAAAGGATGACACAGAATGCCCATCCCCCTTCGATTCTCATAATGCCATCTTATATGAGGAGCTGACTTCGTCAAAGCATACAACCTTTTCAACATAAAGATTAATGACAGATAATACATTCTCTTGAAGGGAACTTCTTTGCTATTCCAGTCCATCCTCTATTCCTTATATCGAGGCAAAATAACAAATTCTACATTCTTTGTCAATTCTAGCCTCCTTGTAGAACAACATCCACCTTTTCATACAATAATCTATTTTTTGATGTCCTAATCCTAGCTTCTTTACTAACTTCTTTATTTCATAAAAGTTAGGACGATCAATGTTATCCGATGCGTAAGTCTTAGTTATAAGTTTCATAATTTGATCCAAGGAATTCTACAATAAGTTAAAGTCAGATTTTATGCTTAATATTATTACTGTTAATGACAACTTTGAATGACTAGTGCAATTTATCCATAATAGCCGATGTATAGCTTTTAACTTTCTATAAAAGTTATTGGCATCTCTATTTAGAGGCTTTTCTACATTACATTAAAAATGAGTTACAATGTCTGGCCAACCAGCATCCAACATTATATTCTCGTACCTATTACTTGCACTATGCAAATTCCATGTCACACTATTAGAAAACTCTCCTTTTTCTATAGGTCTCTCCTCATCATGATCAATTCACTATTAGTAATTATATTTAAATTTAAATCAAAACAAATCAACCTTGATTTCATCAAGAGGTAACAATTTTCTATATATATGTTGTAAGAAATGGTCCGGCCAAAAAGAGGGAAATTTCAAAATTTTTCTTACAGAGGACCCCAAAATGGCCGAACCCCTTCCCCGGAAAATCCCTTTGTGTAGAGGTTCAGATAAATAAATACAAGAGAGAATGA